>CM077640.1:64407875-64645375 GCA_039660915.1 Euphorbia tirucalli | reverse complement strand
GGGTTTTTGTATGAATAAAAGCGGATTTTTGTACTTCCGACTCATGGTTAAAACAAGGATTACAGATTAAATTTATGTATTTATTTATGAAACTAATGACATGTGGGGTAATTTTCTCTTTATTTTTAACTAAACTCCATCTGTGGAATTATTATTCTTGTTTTAAGCATGGTTTAGAGGCTTTATCGTACTTAGAACAAGCCCAAAGTGTATTGCTATGTTCTTCTACAAATAGGCCCATTATGTGAGATCTTTTTTTGAAATTACCTTAAATATCTGGTTTTTTTAAACCTACTTTTCTTTTACTGTTTTGGTTATTTTAATCAGTTTTTGTGTTGAATTGTGTGTACTTTTTGGTATTTATTTTGAAGAATCAAGAATGGGTAGAAGGAAGGAAGGATGGAGGGTAAAAAAAAAAACTCAATGAATTTGTATTTCTTTTATTAATTTTACCTATTTGGTTAAAACTTCCAAATAAAATGAATTTCATAAAATTTTATTTACTGGAAAGGGACCTTAAAAAAGCACCTTTTACTACCCATATTTGGTTCTGCTTTATTTTTTGGGAAATTATCCAAAATACCTCTATTTTAGGTTTTGTTTTGGGACTCTACTTTTTCAAAATTACTTTTCTACTTTTTTTTGTTTAATAATTATTGAATTGCCTTTTTTTCTTAATCATATCTTTTATACATTTTCCCTTGCAAAAATTTCTTTCAAACATTTCAAATTTACTCAATTATGTAAGTTTACTTTGTCCACATTTTTCTCTTATCTTTTTATAATTTTAAATTTAATGTATCTAGTTATGATTGATTAATCTTCGATATACTGCTACATTAAACATCAGGGTCTAATTAAAAAAAAAAAAAATGGAAAAAATAAAAATGTCTTTTTTCCATAACGTTAGCTGATTTTTATCTTTTTCTCATCATTTGTTTATCCTCTTTACTGTTCCATATATGATACCGTAAAGCATCAAAATTTTCAAAAACACCATTTTATAAATTCGCAAATTACCTTAAGATACACTATTACATTGATTATCCATTGTTATACACTGTTTATACACTTCTTATATCTCAAGATACACTATTATAGTGTTTATACTTTTGTTATACCTTAATTATACCTTAGTTATACCTTAAGATACACTATTACATTGATTATACATTAGTTATACCTTAATTATACCTTACCTTAGTTATACCTTAAGATACAAAGGTATAATTAGTTATACCTTAGTGGAAAAAATATATCGGAAAAAGTATACACATATGAAGTTTGTTTCGAAGATAAAAAAAAAAACTAAAAACAAAAAAAACTTTTTAAAGTGGCATGACAAAAAAATAAACGAATTGAGAGATAAATACAAAATTAGATTAAAAATTATAGAAAACGGAGAGAGAAACATGGACAAATTAGAAGAGGTATTTTAGAGATTATGATTTTTTGCTTTTGTTGTTTTTTTTTTTTTTTTTTTTTTTTTTTTTTTTGGCAAGATTCAAGGTAAACAGGAATAAGTTTTTTAAGTATTTTTGAAATTTTGGAAAATTTTTTATGTATTTATGCAAACTTATGCTTTGTATGTAAAAAAGTTATATGGTGCCAAAAGGTAAGTATTTATATAAAAAGCCCTTATTTTTTTTATTAAGCCCATAAACTATTATTGGATAATACTTGACCCATTTATTTTTATTTTTTACTGATTTAGTTTTCAATGGTAAATTACAAAATAAAAAGTTAGAGTGAAAAATTAAGAAATATATAAGTTTTCTTTTTGTGAAATTTGTATGGCAAATGTAAGGTTGAAGATTTTCAAGTAAATTTTCATATACAGTTGTACATTGAGATTCATGTTTTATAAAACGTTGTGCATTCGGGAGGCATTGTCAAGTTGAATAACGGCTAAATCAAGTACGAATACCAAACAAGTTTTTTTTTTTTTTTTTTGTTCGCAACATATGAAACTCAACTTCCAAGTAAATTGTTGTCTCCAAATGCGACACTTGTATGTGTATTAAGTCAGTTCGTTTTTCACAGGAATTGATGTGAACAATCTCAAATTTTCAAGTAAACAAGTAGATCTGATTTCTTCCAATAAATAAATAAAGCTTTAGATACACAAATAACTAAAAAAGCTAAAACAAAATACAATACATATAGATTTAAGATTATTGGAAATAACAATAAAGATAACAACAATGATAAAAGGCGCCAGACTCAAACCAAGTAAGATCAGACAATTTCAGTGATATTTTTCTCCTCAAACATTATGAGTAGGATTACAATACATAGATCTAGGGTATCTTACCCTCAAATCACCACACTAGAAATCTCTAGACATGTGGATCCTATGATAAGCAATCTAATCGAATCTATTCAACAAAAGACTATTTAATCATGCATTAATTTTTTTTAAGCATTTTATCAAAAGATAAAAACTTCTAGCATGCAATCTACTGAAATTTTTTCAGCAATAAATCACATGTATTTTATAATAGATCCTTATTCATGAATCTCCCATAGGTCTCATCATAAATATTAAATATGAGGTGACCAAACTCATAAGACAATATAAAACATCATAAAACAATCATAAAATAATATTACTCATAATAGATAAGGAGAAAAATCACTTACTCATGCCAGACAACCTGGCTTAAGCCTGCTGGACAGACTACTCAGTCATACACAGTCTTAATAAAAATTAAAAGAAAATACTAATTGCTAATTAATTGAAAGTGAAGAAAGTGTTATAAGAGTAGAGATAAATTGAGTCGAAAGCTCTTAAACTAACAAAGAGAGGGAGTATTTATAGCACTTCCAAAAACTATTCTAAATCTAGCATTAAAATAATAATTTACTGTTCAGCAGCCTTGATGGCTCAAACTCAACTACAAAATAAAATAATGTATTTGTTCACCAACTAAAGCTAAACTTATAGCTTAAATCAAATGTACTTCTTGCAAATCAAATCATCTTCTCATCCACTCCACCTTGGGCCCACGGCATGGCTCCATTTCTTGGCCCACCGATTCTCTCTCATCCCAAAATCTTTCAGCCAGCTCTCAGTTTTCTTTTCAGCCTGTTTGCTGTGGTTGCTCGAGATTTAACTCCAAATTATCTTTTAACCTGAAATAAACTCTAATTAGCCAATATTTATTCAATTAAGCTCATTTTAACTCAAATAAATATCCAATTAAATAAGTATAATATTCACTTATCATCAAGAGCTCATTATGTAAGAAATTCCTTAACATATTTAGTATACATGTCAATAAATGAAGTGCATACTGTTGTGTAGGAGTGTCAAAATAGATTGTCGTGTCGTATTGATATACTCGGGTGATATGTATAAGGTCAACATTAACAATTCCAATTTATTGGACAGGTTAAATGTGTCAACCCATTTTCAATACTAACTCGTATAATCTCAATCCTAATTCGCTAAATTTACGTGTTATATGAATCGTTTTATTATGTCACGACTTATTTTGACACCTCTATATAAATAACGCATTTATGTTTATGTTAATTCATAAAAAAATTGACGAGTTAATACTAATATAATTCATTTGGTAGACATGTTAAATGTGTCGATCCATTTTCGACACTAACCTTCACAATCTCAACCCTAATTTACCAGATTTACTTGATATATATACAAATTGTATTAAAATATCATGATACAGCTCCGTGATGATGACCATAATCGGATTACAACAAATCCACCTTTAGATTATAACAAATCAAAGTTGGATATAAAGATCTTTTTGACCCCTGTGCTATTACCAGTTTGCCCTTTTGGCCCATGTGCTATTGAAATTTTCTTCTTACCCCATGTGGTATGCAAGAAGGTTCCAAAATGGCTCCTAAAAAGCATATTCTATCAGATTCTGTTAGCAATTTTATTAACAGAATCTGACGGAATATGCTTATTATGGGCCATTTTGGAACCTTTTTACATACTATAGGGGATAAAAGGGAAATATTAATAGAAAATGAACCAAAAAGAAAAACTGATAATAATACAAAGCCCAAAAAAGTATTTAGTTCATCAAAGTTGCTAATTATAGCTTAAACATGGGACTAATCATGATTTTCTTCTTGGCCGCATTTTCTTGAGACCAACGCCACTTGTACTTTAACCCATTTATATATACACATTCTGGGATTTCTAAACCTTTTTAGTTCAAAACCAACTGAAAAAGTTAGCTTTAGTATGATAAAATTGGCTCATAGCAATAAAATAAGTATCCTCAGAACCTGGCAAATTTTTATCAATGGATTCAAATGGAAGGGGACCATCATGCCAATTCCTAACTAGTTCAGTTCCTTAGTTCTAAAGACACCTAACAAATGGAGAACATCATAACTCACAGTTGGCATTAATTAAAATGTATATTTTTTCAATATTATTGTTATTTTGTAAATTTTGAAGTTTGTGATGTTTAGTGAATCACTTTCATCTAAATGGTAGTGAATTTTATGCCCATTTGTTGTCCTAGAAAAGAACTGTGGTCCATCCTTCAATTAAACATTTTTAGTCAGATTGACTTTGTGTAAACTAACCATATGGGAATGTTCATCTCTACAAATACAATTAATTGTACACTAATTCAAATCATTTTAATTTCTTAACTAGCCTACCTCTCAGTGGTGGCTATGACATGATCCTGTAATTAGTTTTATTATAATTAATCTGCTGGTTACTGTTTTTGTATTATTGTTGTTATTTTATTGTTAAGGTTCATATATTGTACCTAATTTGTGGAAAAAAAGTTAAAAGCTTTCTCCCAAGCAAAAGTCACTTTAAAGAGTTCTCTTCCACCAGGATTTAAACCAAAACTTGGCATCTATTTTCTCCAATTTCTCATTCCAAATTTTCCACTTTCTTGAATATCGAGATGGAATCAAAATACCAAAAGAATTCACTCAAGTGCACAAGTAAAATGCTCAATAATACAACATGCACCAATCCTTTCTGCTTCTTTTGCAGCATAAATGAGCCAGACCCCTCTCTCAGAAGAACCAAAATCATCCAATGCTTCAAAGAAATGCCACGGAGAGACGATCAAGAGCACGTCTTGGCCTTGAGCAGCCTCTGGAATGTTGCCATGAATCAACCTGATGACCCCGAATTCCCCTATCTTGGCATATTTGAATGCATGGGAAAGATGATTGAAAGAGGCATCAAAGACAAAAAATGGCTTCTTAAAGATCAAAACATCTATATCCCCTACTATGCATCTCATATAATTGGTTCTTACACCATGAACAACCCTGAATTCGCAGAGAAAGCAATAAACTCGGGTGTGGTTCATCCTCTGATCGAGCTTCTTAGAGGAAAAATCACATGGGTAGAGCAAAGAGTAGCTGTTAGAGCACTGGGACACCTTGCAAGCCATGACGTCGCTTTCGAAGCCATTGCCGAGCATCAAGAGATCGTAAAGATATCAATGGAGTTGGCTTGTAATTGTTTTGAAACAGTCTATAGTAAGTTTCTAAGTGTAAAAGATAGCAAGAGGTTGAAGTACCATTCTGACCTTCTTACAAGGGGCCTAGGAGGGATAGAGATAGAGAACCAAAAGGCAGAAGAATGGGCTAGCCAGATACAGTGCTGGTCTCTCTATCTGTTGAACTGCTTTGCCTGTAAAGAAAGATTCCTAAGTCTAATCTGCAAGAAACAATTTTTGAAGGACTTGTGTGGAATGTGGAGCGGATTAGGGAATTGCATAACTTCACCTGGTGGGATTGGTCTTATAAGAAGTTTATGCAACACAAAAATTGGGAGAGAAAGTATAGCAAATTTGGAAGAAGTGATAATCAGTCTCTGCCATACATCAAGATCTACTGATTATTGGCAGGATTTAGCTATAGATTCTCTTCTCTTGCTGCTGAAAGATACAACAACAAGGTATAATGTTATCAAAATTGCAGCTTTGTTCTTGGCTGACTTAGTTGAGCTAAGAAGAATTCAGAATAATGGAACCAGAATTGGAGATGCAATTACACAGACACTGCTACAAGATTACCATAAGATCAGATATGGCGGAACGAAATTGAAGAGCGAAATTGCAGAGGAAGCATTGAAGAAGATATGGGAATTGAAGGTGGAAAGAAGAAAAAGGGAGAAGCTAATGTCTGCTGAAGAACTGAAAGAGAAGAAAGAGTTAGCCCGGATTTTGAAACAACAAGGAAACAAGAAGTTCTGGTCCGGGCAGACTGAGAAAGCTATAACAAAGTACACTAAAGCTCTTGAATTGTGCACATCAAAGATGAGACAAGAAAGAATAGTTCTTCATAGTAATAGAGCTCAAGGCTACTTGATACTTGGAAATCCGGAAGCTGCCATTAGTGATAGCACAAGAGCTTTGAGTCTGTCATCTGCTGCAAATCCTCACAGTAAAAGCCTGTGGAGGAGATGTCAAGCTTATGACATGAAAGGGATGTCTAAGGAGAGCTTAATGGACTGTTTAATGTTCATTAATGGCCGTATGAAACCTGAGAAAACCAACAAGAATTTGCCACTTTATGCAGTTCGAATGATCAATAAGCAGATGAATGCCACGTGGCCTTTTGCAACTGCTGAGTCAAGGAACAAACTTGGAAAAGAAAGACGAATCCAGTGGAAGGAATATGATGATGGAGATCATGAAAGAGAAGAAAGGTGCAGGCTTATCTTTATTTTATACACATCATAACCTCTGCGTTTTACTCCTGTTTCTTAAATTGTCCTAACGTACCAACTTGTTGCATTTTTTGTTTTTCAGTCTTAGTGCCTGGGAGCTACACCCACTATTCGTAATATGCCAAAAGTTTATGAAGTTAAATTAATTTTTGTTTTGGACAGGCATGCCCACCATTCTAGAAGAATAGCTGGCTGAAACAGATTGTGGAAGAAGCATCAAGTACGCACAATTGAGAAAGAGAAGCAAAAAGGGAGGGTGATGAATCGTGATGAAAAATTCTATGGATAAAGTATCAATTTAATTTTTGAAGTTATTACGTAGAATCAATTTTATCCAAAATCAAGTTTGACTCTTAAACTTAGTAATAGAAATCAAATTAGTTGAAAATGACATGTGTCAACATGAGAAAGTAAGTGACACGTTATAAAAAAAAAAAAACCAACCATGTTCTACGACATGTCATTTTGGGCTAATTTAATTCTAAATGACAAACAAAAGGGTCAAAACGATATTCATACTAAATTTTGGATCAAATTGATTGTAGAAGCCAATTTTAGGAACCACACTGATATTTTATCCAAAATAATGTAATAGTTCTGATCCAATGAATTGGACACTAAATATAAATACATGGATTATTATGTAACTTCCATGTATTTATATGTATAAATTGGTATGTATGAAATTCTCACGTTCAAAATATAGGCTAGCATCCACAATGTATAGGATTCCATGCTAGGCAGCATAATCCTAAAACCATGGGCCCAAAAGATATCTGTGACTGATGTGAAGTTGAGTCAGAGAGGGAGGACATAAATCATTTCTAATAACCATATGATGTAGCTTAGTTTTTGTTTCTTCGTATGTTAACTTTGCTTAATAATTGAAAGAAACCTGAACGCTTTCGGTTGGATAGTAATACCAACACACATTCTACTTCCATCTTTTAACTGCTGTATTACGACGTGTAAACTAATAGGGACAATGCCTACTAGGGCCCAGGGAAGCTAATCAATCTTTTATACCTAATCTAGATTTTACATTTATGACAACCTACCTAACTCACTAATTTTATTCTTACAAGATAGCATTAACAATAATTTATTTCTAAATCTAACAATTCCCATAAAGTAACACTCAACTTTGTTTCCCTTTTCTGGTGGCCCTAAATTGTTTGGTACTATTAAAGCAGAAAATTTGAAGCAAGTTGATTCACACTAATATATTCCAAATTTTAATCCAAAAAAAAAAAAAAAAAAACAGCTGCCAGCTAACGAGAATTTCCTATTTCAGAAGCCATCTACGTCATGCAAAGTGGATGCTAATTACTTCATAACTCCAGTAGTTTAATGTATTGTGAAAACGTTGAACTTTGAAGCTATTCTCACATTGAGACAGGCTTCCCAAAATATCAGTTATGCTTCAAGTAACAGTAAAAGGAACACAAACTAAGATAACTTTTAGATGCATACCATTATCCAGCCTCTTCTAACTTCCCGGATATTTCAAGTAACAGTAAAATGGAACACAATGACATGTCAGATATGACATACATTCCCATTGAAATAGATAGAAGGAACACAGATATTTATTTAGATGTATGCTGAATAACAAGGTTAGAGTTTGATAAATAATATTATTCTGAAATGCTGTACAATACATAATTGCACAACAAACATACATTCTTACAATATTGTTAGGTTAGAATGGATTGGAAAGGGGCCTTGTGTGTCTCTGCATGTCCATCGAAAACTCTAGGAAAGACCAGCTGCCCAAAAACACATTGCTTTCCTTCACTGCATCAAGTTTTAGTCTGTGTCAGTTAACAGAATTGAGTTTGAATTTACATGTTAGAGTCAACTATCTAGAGGAATTTGTATCCTCCAAAATGCGAACATGCTTTGATGGAGTATCACCTTTTCAAAAGCATGTGAAACAATTAGTACCGATTCATCACTTATATGTGCAACACATCATGTGATTTAATTTAGCCAAAGAGAATTCTTGAAGGACAGATCTTTTGTTGGCATTATAAATTCTTAAAAGAAAGAGTTTGGTCTTCAAGGCACACGAGTCAACAATAGGAACTCACCGTACATATGAATGCAGATAACCCACCTCTGAAGGGTTCAAAGGAGCTCAATCGTCATATGAGCTAAGAGCAGCTACAACTGATCCTACTGTGGGAAAAGTTGAAGCCACATCTGGATAATCTTTCCATGATGTTGTAACCTTCAGTGATTCATACAACCAACTCTTGATAGAATCCATGAAGGAGCTTGGTTCGAAGTTCAGAATGGCTTCCCAATCAACCTGCACCCCTTTTGGGATTTCCCCCTCGAATTCCATATTAGCAGCAAGAAGCAAGCCAAGCAAAACTATAAATCCAACAGCAGCAGTTCCTCTAGACAGTGGCATAAAATTGTACCTGAAAATGTTCCTAGTTATTTATTTAAAGAATCATAATTTTCAGAATTAAACCAACCCTTTTATGCAACTGAGAGTGATGTAACATACCAGTAATATGTCATCCTTAAAATTGCATCTTTAACATTTACAAGTACATCAACATCCGTAGACCCATAAGTTTCTCTGCAGTACGTATTGCATATAGCCTGTGAATCCAAATGTAACAATATGTCAATAATAGCTGGAAAACAAATAAGATTTAGTATCAACAGAAGATCTATATAGGGTGCATTAAAATATCCTGAATGTGACACAATTGAGTGAAAGATTTCGGCACAAGAATTAAGGGCAGAAATACAATAATATAAGAATCAATGTCAATTAAGGGCACAACAAACAAGTGCACTAGAGCACACACACACAGGCACACATAAGTAGATATTATCAGGTAATATGCTCATCCATGAACAAAAAAGTTCATAGATTTAGTCAGAAAGCAGAATACATTTACTCTTAAAATTTAAGCATAGCAGCAGATCCCATGCATATTGCCCCATGTTGATGCTAGAATAGAGATAAACAACCAAAATCGAAATCGAAAAGGCTTTTGGTACAGTTCCAAGGTCTGAAAAAGCTGCTCTGTCAAGCCAGACACCCAAAGCTATCACATTTGAAGTACAAAATCATCATCTTGGCAAAACAGACTAGGTGCAAAGTAGTTCTCAAGGAGACGACACCATCAACAGATAAAAAAACTTAATGCACCAATATAGACCACTGCTTAAACTATGAAAGTGTGTCTATGTCTGAATAATGTCAAAAATGGAAGAGAGATGAATCATGCAAAGAGAAACTTTTGCCTGCATTAAAAATAAATTAATGATTGATTTGACCAAAAAAAGGTATAATCTATAGGCATTTGAGAACTTGATCAACTCACTTCCCATGCCGTTGCCATTTCAGTGTCAAATTCATCCCATCTAGAAGGTGTGCAAGGTGTTCTAATTGCAAAGTCAAATCCATGGTCACCCCTGGAAGAATCATTTGACATTAATCCATCCATGAAAAAGAAAAAGTTGAGTAACAGTGTATACATCAAAGAAAGAGAAAACAAAGATTAAGAAAAAAACACAAACGAGAGAAATGGGAAAGAATTAGAAAAAGTAAGTGAAGACTTACATCTTTACTAGGGTAATCCTAGTCCCCTCAAGCCGCTTCCTGAAAGGAGAGCAGAAAAATCAACAACCAAGAAAGATGTCATCACAAACAAATTCATACATGTATTACAGAACATGTCACATTGTATGCCAAGATTACCCCTCAATTGCAGTACTGTTGCACCACGTAGCCAACCAGAAATCTTCACCAACCACTTTGTAAAGATCAGAACAGGTCTTTGCATCAAGAACCTGTTTGTTCAAAAGAAATGTAGCCATGTGCATAAGGTTAATATAGGAATGCAATCACAATTGGGAGAAAACTTATGAATAAGAAAGAGTAGTATATTGGTCAAATTAAGGATCACAGAATTTCATGAGTCATGATACAGTACTTCTAATAAGTAAAAGTAGTAAGAACCAAAGGTCAAATGGGCACACCATTAGACCTTTAATAATCAAGAAGTACGCTCACATTCGTCATTACCGATGAGGTAAAATCAGCAACTTTTAGGGAAAAAAAAAAGGAAAGAAGCCATATTCTCAATGTTAGAGCAGCATAGGAAAGCAAGAGTAAGGAACATGTACATCAAAACAAAGAATTTAAGTACCCACGTCTTGCAATTTCTCATCTGAGGATATATCAATGACTTCATCCTGTTTGTTGTGCACATACAGTTTGTCCTTCATGATCATCTTTGCAGCATTTAATGTCCTGAAACATCAAAATTGATGAGACTTTTAAGACATAATTAATCTCTAACGGACTTAAATAGGTTTTACCTTTCATAGTTCGGGTAATAACGAACGACTTTTGCTTGTCCAAGAATCAATGGGGTGTGAGACCCAAATCCAGAGTTGAACTCCTCACTGAATTGCAGGAATGCACAAAATCAGTTAAGAAGAAAAAATTGGAGCAAAGACTTGTCAGTTGTGTGTCATTCATCAGAAACTCTTAAGAAAACAAAAACTCTTACTGATGACAATAAATAAGTATTCCAGTGCCGATATTGTAGGATAGAACCCTCAGGTTCCTCGATACCACAATAATGTAATTGAACAATCCAAGCCAGGCAGATGAATGAGAAACTATCGATATTTTAACAGAAAATTTATGATCAACTGGTACTAAACGTTTATACAAGTTCTGATATTACATGGATAACAAAATGGATACAGCTGAATAAAGTTAAATAAAAATTCTCTAGTGATATAAAGACAAACTGAAAATTCTATATAACATACCGAATGACAAATGTTCCCTGTAACATGCAATTGCACATATTTGATTGCATTTTGATGGGTGTGACTTAGTAGATCGAATAGTTACCTTAATTTGTTGACCCAGACAACTGGGTCACAGGGTTCAGAAATTTGTCTCCATTTGACAGCCAACGAGTATACATCTTGCCATGACATCATACGACGACCAGACGACCGATCTTCAGCAGTTCCATAAGAAGTTGATGCTTCTGAGGAACTGCTTGTACTGCAACCAGCACCACCTCTATTCTGACTGGACATGTTAATCCTTCTTCTAGCTCTCTTGCCATTTTTTGAGATGCTTTTATTAGAATGTTTCCATTCACCTTGCAAAGAACGCCATGCTCTTGAAACCTTTTGCGCAATTTCAATAGCTGCTAATCCTGCCATACGATGCTGAAAAATAACAGAAAAAAAACACAGTAACATATCTGATATGTAACAAGAAACCAAAATCATGTTCACTTATATGCATTTTACTAGCAAGAAGTGATGATAAATTCAGCTGGGAATTGAACCCTGCCCCCTGCCCCCCCAAATAAAATGCTTGCCATTAAGATTATCAGCATGTCACCCAAAACTGCAACTAGTACATCAAAATTTAGATGGTTACAAGTTGTAGAACAAAGAAATGAACAGACCAAAAAATGAAAAAACCAGCTCTAGATCAATGAGTCAAAACTACAGCCATTTGTCAAGGCTACTTCAGATGCTCCGCAAATACACAACATACTTGGAGCCAGATATCACAAAACAATGAAATTCAGTGGCACTTCCCTTTTAAAGTGCAATAGATGCATTTATGTAATTAGTTATATGGCTGGTATCTACGTTAGGGTGTTTCTGCCTCACCTATTTTTGTAGTGCAAATAAAAAGTAACTTCACTTCATAGCATGATAGGGGATTGGAAGACCGAAATAGTCATATCCATAAAGAAATATGTGGGAATTTTGGTATAAGGAAAATTAATGAGAAGTCATTAGAACTGTCCAAAAAGTTTTAGATTTCAATAGGACGAGAACCAATAGTCGTCAGGTGTCCATTCAAGTTGTCAAGTAGTAATCGTGTTATGTTATGTATATATTTTATACGATTTTATGCACTATAAATGCAAAAAAAATTATAATCATGTCAACATGTCATCTTAGGCAGTTTGTTGTGTCATGTGTCAGAAATTACCACTCCTATCCTGTCTCCACAACATCAACATCTCAGGCGTGTGAGATTCCCAGCTCTCATTTGATGATTTTAGGGGGGCATACATCTGTGTTGGAGCATTATCTATTCCTCATACTGTCTTTACTCATTCAACTTTTTTTTTCCTTTACCTTCTTGTGCTTTTCATTTAGATATATTTGCTTCGATGCTAACAGTTTTCTCTCTTTATCATCTGGGTGGGTATTTTTCTTATATTAAGATAATTCACTCTGTCTATCAGCATACGTTATGCCGTTTGATCCTTTTTTCCTGTATAAGGTATAGCTCTATGAGATTTTCAATGTTTATTTTACTAGCATTGAATAACCAAAAACTTTTAAATTTATAGATATGGAGCAGCATAAGGTTTTGCTTCCTTATCCTTTTAAGAATTAAGCCGCCACAGACTGAGCTTAACAAGTAAGTATTCGCTTATATAATTTCCTAAGGAATACAAATCAGTTTGACCAACGAAATGAACTGAAGTTGATTAATTTGGTCAAATATGGTTTGATTGTGCATGTCATGTAAAGTAATTTCATACTTATAATGTCAGATTTGGAATTAGAGAAGAGGGTTGAATTTAACTTGCTGCCTTATCACATATACAAGAACTGGTGATCAAAATGTCCGATAAGAATAAAAAGCTTGCACACTCACACTCTCTGTCCTTTTCTCCCAGAAAACTGCTGGTCTCTCTATAAATTCTTTTAAGCTCCGTGGAAGCTGCTCTAGTCTCAAAGGGGTACAGCCACGAATAAATACAATTAAGTGTTGATTCTCAAACACTTCTAATACATCTTACTCAATTCTGAAATTCTTACATAAGTTGTTATACTTTCTATTTAGAATTCTGTTTGTCTAATCACTCTAATAATCTGAAAGTCTACTTGTCGAATAATCTATAATTTTGCAGAGAGTAGTAATGTGTGGTCTGGGCAATCGCCTTTAACTACACTGAATACGAAGTTAGAATGTGGGGTTAAAATTGACAAATGGCATGACTACAAGAAGAGGCTTCAAAAAGATACAATACTGATCAACTTAATTTAAATACAACAAAAGGTTTATTGTCATGTTAAATATGGCACAAATGAAACAAGATGGAGCAAAATTCATCCTTATTGTAAAACATTAATTTCATCAGACAAGGTTCATTTGATTCAATTGATAAAAATAAAAATCAAAATAAAATCAGAATCAGCATTTCATTTAGCATAAGGCACTAAAAAGATAAAAAGACCCTAGTAAAAAGTAGTAATAGGAAAAAAATAAAAAAAAGAGCTACAAAACCCAACCATAAGCTTTGCAACGAGAGGGAAGCAGTTTCTCCAAATTAAGAAAAAAAATGGAATCTGAAAACTAGAAGCCAAAAAGTCAGAAGAACCAAAACATTGTTCTTCAAATTAATTACCTGACGCTTGTTGGGTAAGAAGCCCAGACAATCATATTGAATCTTCTTGCCAATTGAATCAGCAGCCAGTAGAAGAGCTGTCTTCTGCTTTGTAATGGAAAAATCTTGCTTTCTCAGCTTACCCCTTTTCAGAGAAAGAGGAGGCTGTCGGTAAACTTTCTCACATACATCCTTAGGATGCAGCCTTTTGCACCAATACTCCTAAAATTCCAAAATGACATGCACACAACATATATACACAAGTGAGTCATTAATATTTGTCTTCACAAATAGTGCACCATGGATGTTTTCATATTTCAAATATGTGATTATTCTTCATAGGCCTGTAGCCAGCTCTCTCACAGAATATATAAAAGAAAGTTGTTAAAAGAATTCCCAAGCAGGCTCTCAAAGAACTGAATCTATAGAGAAACGAGAAGGTAAATAAAACGAGAGAAAACATGTAAAAAGAGATTTTTTAATTATTTCTCATTACCTTAAATAGTGGATTAATATCTCCATCAATATCAAACCAACAAAATTCACTGTTAATTTTAGAAGCTGTATACAAGGCAATCTCCTTCTGCAAAAGATATATAAAAAATAAAATTAGAAATATTTCATTGAAAGCCAATTCATCGAAGCATCAACTTAGGATCTAAAAGACCATCTTCTTTTTAGTTTATTGGACTTCACATCAATCACCTAGCATTATATTATAAACAAATGTTGGATAAGTTATCAGGAAGCAAGTAAAACTAATATGCATATATCATTGATAGATGTGCTTCTTTGTTCAATGTGTGAACACCATGACTGATAGAGTTCTAAACTCAAGAGCACTTCTTGGAGAACCCTCAACAAGTTATAATATTGCGGATCAAATCATACCTGATAGAAGGTTAAGCATTGCAGTACAAACTTGTCCACTGAGTCAAGTTCCATATCCAGTGTAGCATCATAATCCTTAACCTGTGAACATCAAATGATGAAACAAATAGCTTTATGCTGCTAGATGATGTATGACACCCATATCAGATCAACAAGAAAAAATAGTTTCATCAAAATTTTCTTACAGCCTCAGCATATTCTCCAATAGCATGGTAGCAGGAACCTCGTAAATACAAGGACTCTATGTTTGACTTTTCAAAAGTCAAGCCTAGTGATAAATCCTTGATAGCCTTCCTGCATCAGTAGGCAAAGACTCAGTTATTCCTGGCTACCACTAACAAGAAAATAATATCTTCAATAAGAGTGAATATTAAATACGCAAATAAATGCTGAAAAATTGGAGAGTAAAAAGTTGACATTCTCATATATGAAACTTATAGGAAGAAAATTATTTCCAGTTCATATGAGACAGAGAAGCGGGTTATTGGAAAATCTATATTCCAAAAGATAAACATATTTCTGTCTATGAAATGGCCATTCTCCTGTAAAAATTGGAATAATACCTGTGATCTCCCATTCCGTGCAGCAGTAACCCACGCAAGTGATAAGCCTTTGCAAATCTATTGAAAGAAGGAAAAGTATAAGCCATAATCAAGCCGAAAACTGCTCATTGCAACAAAAATAAGAAACTCTCTCAATATTGTAAATTCATGCAGACGAGGGCATCATGGGCATCATTATCAGATCCAGATACCAAAAGTTCAGCATTACATATTCAGAGACAGTGTGACATGGGCAGAGTCCATTCGAAAACTACCTTACATCAATCTGAAGAATCTGTTGAACACATTCCAAAGCTTTTGTAGAGTTTGCTAAATCCTGGTAAAACTGCCATTGATATATATGTGGAACAACAGTAAGTAACAGCTAAAACTTCCTGACAAAGAAAACTGCCATCTCATAGAAAAATGTGTACTTAAATTTTATGAAAGTGAGAAGTCTCAAAAGGGCATAATGTTTACTGTTAGGCATCTCTTTGTAATTCTTACAACTCTTAACAGAAGTAAAAAGTAGAACCCAAACATAGCACATGTGATTTCCTTAAGTAATTTGAGAGAACAAATCAATATAAAGTCATTATTTTTGCAATTATGAATAATGATGCTATAACAAAAAATTTCCACAAGGAGAGATCATTTATTCAGGTTTGAATGCCTTGTGGAAGCTCTAAACAATGAGTCAGACGAATTCTAAAAGCTGAATGATTATAGCTCAAAAAAGACATCTTAAACATAAAGTTGGAAATATTTTGTAAATCTGTACATGTCCTACAGAGGCAAAAAATAGACATTTAAAAAAGAATTATATGAAAGTATGACACCGAATGGGAAGCTTGGAACAGCAAATCATCTGAATCAAAGGCTGACAGCTACATCCAAAAGAGTGGCCCGATTATAAATACTTTGCTTTCATTTATAGCAAGTTAAGTTTGCATCTTAAAGAATGGATACTTTTCAAGTAAGGATAAAAGTACAAAATCCACACTTGATAGTCAGAATATGTTATGTACTGTTATTAGTAGTTGATAATGTTTTATTGTTCATCTGTTGTATTAATTCTGCTTATTAGTGTGTTTGTGTTAGTTTTCTATTTTCTGTAGACTGCCTATAGAAGGCAGTTATGTTACAATTATTTCTGCTTATCCAGAAATTTCTGGCAGTTGTAGGAAGTAACTGTTTTGTAATCCTATTTATTCTGAATTAAATAAACAATAAAGCAAGCAAGAATTCCAGAAAATTAGTCTTGAGAGATCAAAGGGTTCTATCTTTCAAACAAGCCCTTAACCAAGAGATCAAAGGGTTCTCTCTAAATTAGTTTGAGGGCTCGTTTAGAGAGAACCCTCTGATCTCTTGGTTTAGGGCTCGTTTGAAAGAGAGAACCCTTTGATCTCTTAAGACTAATTTTCTGGAATTCTTGCTTGCGTTCTTCTTTATTTAATTCAGAATAAATAGGATTACAAAACAGTTACTTCCTACAACTGCCAGAAATTTCTGGATAAGCAGAAATAATTGTAACATAACTGCCTTCTATAGGCAGTCTACAGAAAATAGAAAACTAACACAAACACACTAATAAGCAGAATTAATACAACAGATGAACAATAAAACATTATCAACAACTTATATTGGTACATAACAGAATAATACATTTTAACTACCTTTGTGGTGAAATAAGTTCTCCATCTTTTATTCGTTGACTGATTCAGTCCAACCCACAAGTTAACTCACATAATTTTGTAATATTATGTCAACTTCCTTATGTGGCACAAAAATGAAAGGTGGAGAACATATTTGGGCAACGACAAGTAAATTTGGGCTTATTTGTCCTAACCTACCAAGTTCAGGAGTTTTTTGTGCTTTTATCTCGCCAAGCAAACAAGAAATATAATGCATATACAAAAAAATTGATATGAATGTGTTGCGTAGATTTTTGCTTAAAATGAATATAGAAAGTGATCATTGTTGATTTAACAAAAAATAATGAATAAATCATGGCACCCGGCACAAGAGCCTGCTGTCTGCATCAAGCAAATATCAAGTAAAATACATTCCTTAGATAAGATGAAACAGACAATTACCTGGGTTAGATGAGCCCATCCCTCAAGGAAACTTCGATCAAGTTGGATAGATTTTAAATGTGCCTCTTCAGCCTTTTTATATTCACCAATTGAAGATAATGCTAAACCCTATGAAGTAAATGCTTGCTCAGTCTAAGAGTACAGATACAAAGTGGCAATCTAAAATCTAAAATGATGAACAATGGTATAGCATGAACAAAATGTAACATGATCAGGACTGACCAAATATGTATAGGCAGACTTGTTATCCTTATCAAGCTTCACACAGGCAGATAAATCTTCAACAGCAGCATCAAAATCCTTAAACTTGAAATTAACAATTCCTGCATTTAACATGTTTGTCAATGCTCAGCAAAACATATAATTATTTCTACAAGTAATATTTACTCAAATTAATATACACAAAACATTCAGATTTGCTAGCATGCTACTAACAGTATCAGGATAATAAAGTAGAACACATATGCATTCTGATACTTAACAAGAAAATACCACCATTTTTTACATCAATAAACTACAGATGGATGTAGACAAGCACCACAAATAACAAATCTTCCCAGTATACTCTCCCCATCAAAGTTCCTCTTTCATGATTAGCCAATTAAATGGAATAAAGGGGAGTAGAAACAGAAGTGCATGCGACATATCCAGTCTCATATTTAGAGAGCTGAATAAATATTAAAAACATAGTGAAGGACCTAGAGTTTTAAGAAGGTTACCCCTTTCATGTAATATATCTGGTGAGTTTGGTTCAAACTCTAATGCCTTGGTTAAATCATGAATGGCCTGCAAGGAATTGACACATGATATCACAATTACAATTTCATATCAAGTATAATCACATAAGAAAAAAGAAAGGCAATCAGTAACCAATCACCAAATCACTTAGCACTGGATTCACAAACAAAAAACACAAAGCAATTTGGGTCTTTTAAGATCCTTTGATGCCTTCATCTTGTCCCTTACAATAATTAACTGCACAGAAAATTCGGTTGTTGCATGCAAAAAAAAAAAAAACAGAGTTTAAACATACAGGAAGACAAAAAGGTTGTCTTCAATGAAAGCAAGTGCAAATCTTTTTCCAGTTTTCTGCATAAGCATGTTACCATTCAGGAACCAAGAATGGAAAACATATTCAAAGCCAATAAATATGAACTTCACAAGGGTTAAAAAGACTCCAATGTTTATTGAATGGTTGAAACCATTCTCACCTCTACAGATTCCCCTAAGGCAGCTCGGGCTTGCCCTCTTCGCTTCCACGCCTCACCAGCTAACGGATTGGATTCAATAGCCTGAGACATCAATCATGTAAATCACTTAGAAGAGAAACTCGTATCTTTTCACATGTCTTGGATATTGATGATTTAAATACCTTTGAAAAATCAACAATAGCAGCTTCGAGTTCTCTTTGGAATGCATATGCTGTACCTCTACCAATTAGTGCCTCCGGATAAGTAGGATCCTCTCTCAGTATCTGATTCCGCATAAAAAAAACAAAGTTCATTCAAGTTTTATACATGGATGGATCTGGAACAAGATGACCAATCCCACACTTTTATTGCACCCAGATTCCAAATCACACCCCAAACATGAAACAATCAGAAGATTTATTTAGATGCATTACCACAACACAGAATACCACTGATCTTATACATGCACAAACCAGTTTACCTGGTCAAAGATAGATATTGCAGAAGCATACTTGCCTTCATTAACCTGCAAGTAAAATCAAAGTTTTAAGCAAAATGCAAAACATAGCACAAAATGAATACAGGAAGAGGCTTTTGACCCAAAATAACAGGCCAATATAACATACCTGTGCTATACCCCTTGACAGACGAAAATCTACCGTTATAGACTTCGTCTTCGAAATCCTTGTCACACAGAACTTCTTATTTTTCTTGCCTTCGCCGTTTTCTTCATTAGGCATGTCCTTTTTATTACTTGATTTGCTGCAACTTTCACTTGTATCACCAGAGCTGCTAGATACCATAGATGATTTACTTGACAGGTCTGGTTTATTGCCTAAGTTATTACAAGATTTGGAATCACAACTCAAATTATCAACAACATCATGATTTCCATTCATCATTCTATCAGCCTTGTTACCCTCTTCAGCTTTTCCGCTTAAGTTATTTGGCATGCCAGAATTATCCTCAGAGTTGCTGTCAATTTCAGGTGTATCTCCCAACTTGCTACATAATTTGGGTTTATCAACAAACTTGTGATTTGAATAAATCTCACTAGATTTGCCATTCACCTGAGGTACTGATTCAGATACAACAGGTGATTTCGCCCCAGATCTATCTCTTAACCCATTGAGCACTTCCAGATTATCTCCAAACTTGCCGCAATCCTCGGATTGGGACTCATTGAAGGACCTGTAGAGTTCGCTTAATTTATGTTTTTTCTCAAAGGTTTCACTTGATTGGCCATTTGTATGGGGGGCAGCTTCAGTTATGCTCAATAAAGATCTAGATTCTGTCACATGGTTTACACCATTGATATTTTTATCCTGTTTTGTAAACTTAAGAAGCTCCTCAAGTTCCAACAACTGTTTCAAATCTGCAGATTGATGTAAAGCATGCTCGTAACCTTGCTGCCACACCAAGAGAGCATCCTCTTTCCTTCCTAAAGATGAAAACGCACGACCTAGACAATAAAAATTGAAACATAAGGATAAGCTCACAAGAGAATCCACAAACCCCAAATGTCAAATCAATTCGCATGATAAAAACATTTGAGAGTTACATCTCTTACTCTATATTGAAATGTTTATGAGAAGACAGGGTAAAAAGATCATTAGCACAAAAACTTCCTAGGCCCAGTACAATAAATTTATACCATGCTGATTTCATAAGCTTGTAGTTTTTAGTTTAAACAGGTAAGCAAATTAGAGCTGCATACAAAAGTACTTGCACATTTTGAAATGTTTAAATCCATTAACATGCCCCTCAATGTATTCAGATTTTTTCCTGTTGCACTCCCCGAAGAAAGTCATTTCTGTTCAGTACCTTAATAATTTGGTTTGATGCATGCTTCTATACAAGCCTGATCTAATGGAAGCCAATACAAGATTGCAATATTAGATGGATGTCTACTTCAATCTAAAACGTCCTTGAATTTTCATAATCTTGTATTCTGCACTCGAATCAACAATTCTATTCAGCACCTGAACAATTCAATTTAGGCCTACTTAGTAGTAATTTCCTAGTAGCAAAGGAAAATCAAAATTATTTTCTAGAGAAAAGACTTCTTCCTATGTGATCTTTTTAAGGAAAATGGCCTTTTTATATTTTCCTAGGAAAATGAATTCCTCATTAAGTTGCGATTTTCAACATATCATTTTAAAAATTTTTTGAAATTTCAGAAACTTGGGAATATAAAAGAATATTAACAAAGAAAAAAAAAAAGCATGCTTGAAAATTAACTACAGGTTATTTCATATGTTTTCTTGCAGAGTATGTGAACTTGTAAACCATTTCTAGCCACTTGCCACTGTCATTTCCATTTATCAATCCGCTCTATAGTTCAAGTATCATAACCTGTTTGTACCTCATTAGCTAATTTGCTTCAAATTCCAAGAAAACATCGCCAATTAGTTTTATATCAAAATCAAGCAAAGAAATTAATTGATTCTCTCAAAATGCATTCCAAGCGAGCACAACTAACTTTTCCATGTTAAAAACACTTCTATTTTATATTTTACAAGATAAAAGAGCATAAATATAGGTCTTGGTAGTGCTGTTAAACATTTCAAATGGCATGCACCAAGAATTGATGCCATTTTTTTTATAAGAATAATGAATCAACAGCCATAAGAATGTCCATGCCTATTGATCAAGAAAAAACAAAATGATCACATTACTCAAATAAGAAAATGTAAACTTCAAATAGATGTTGAAATGATCTTATGTGAGCGGCTCTAAAATTATTAAACCCTACAAATAGACAGGTATTACCAATGTAGCCTCATGTGTACATGCATAGACAAAGAACTATAGGCAAAACTACCAAAAGGACTTCAAGTTGTAAACAAAATGATCCAAAACCGTACCAACTGAAACAAGAGAACAAGAACCTCTTTATGCTTGCACTGACGAAACGGTCTTATGCACAATGTAAAACCAATGTGGTCCAACAATCGAGAAGCAGTTTCTCCTATTTTTAATAAGTAAAAAACAACAGTCCCAAATCTTTTTACAGCAATCAATGAATCAGTCAATCCACCTGATCCATACTAATTGCTGGAAGTGCATCATAAAATGGATATAGAAATAGGTTGCTAGGAAAGTCAAACTCATTGTTTCATATTTATTATTGTTAAACCTCATTGAATCAGAGTAGTACTGAACACAAGTATACAACTTATAAGTGGAAAAATACACAAATTTGAATTAGCTCAAGCAATGGCGAAATCAAGTCAGGCAACGCAACTGAAGCTCAAATTGGACAGAGGAATCAGAAACGTGAATAGAGTAAAACACCTTTGAGGATATAAGCTTGGAGCACCGTAGGATCAATCTGTAACGCTTTATCACAGTCCTTTATCACATGCTTGTGGAGCTCCAATTGACTGTAACAAAATGCTCTATTGCTAAAAACAAGAAGAAGAAGTTCAAAATCAGCAAAATGAATCAATCGGCCATGAAATTGAAGATCAAAAAGGCAAGAAAACAATTAGTAGAGAAATGCACCCACCAGATGTCTTGAATGGTACATGACTGAGCGAGGAGAGAGTCTAAGACACGAATAGCCTTGGACCAATCTCGAGAGCCACAGAGCTTAGCAAGCTCAACTCGCTCGGAGATCGCCGAGACCATTGCCAATCTGGCGAGTCAGAGCTACGACGGGTACCGAGTTTGCCTTCCTTAAGCCAGTATGAAAAGGTTGGGAGGGAGAGGAAATGGACAAGGGTAAAACGGGAAAAAGTGAAAAGAAAACGGAGTCGAGGGAGGCGAGTGAAAGAGAGAAAGGGGTTGGGAGGAAGGAGAAGTGGACCTGGTGGTGGTGGAGAAAACGAACGTGGAGGAAGAGGTATGTACGTGCGGATTACACGTGTGAAAGCAAAGATTTATCGCTATTGCTGAATTAACTTCTTTCGGCCACCACCATTCATCTACTGTAAAAAACATTTTAATTTGCTAAAAAGCATTTTTATTTTACATGCTATTTTCATTTATTCTAATGTGGTAAAAAATTATTTTATTGAAATATAGAGAATTAAAAAATTAATTCAAATAAGTTCTTCATAGCTTGAAGATATTTCTAAGTATCGTTTATCAAAATTAAGTTAGTTGTAGACCAACTAAATTGGTTTTAAAAAATTTGATAATAAAATGCAAATAATTAAAGGATTTTCCTTATAAAAAATTGCAATTATAGTAATTAATTATATTAGGAAATTCTTAAAACACAAATATTTATATATGTCCAAAGTTAGAACTTATATATGTCAAATGTTCGAAAGAAAAATTTAAATATAATTTTTTTTTTTAATGTCTGGAACTAGAACGTATGTTCAGTTCAAAATATCTAACCTACAAGAAAAATGAAGAGAAAAAAATTGTCGACTAGCTATCAACATCACTCTAAAGTTTAAACTAGAGAAAATTTATAATAAATATTGGAATAAAAAATATATATATCAAGTAGAATCGTTTATTTTAAGTTTCCAGGTTGAGATCACTTTTAAAGTAAGTTAATAGAGATGGATGGTTAAATATTAATATTATAATATGCATATGTAAAAATTTTTAGACTATAAATAAATCGTTAGTGATTGTTTGACTGAAATGTACGTGATCTTATATGTTTTATGGTCTTTGTTAGTATTGTATGGCATCTATTGCTTTATTTGACTCATTTTGTTCGACCATCTAGACGTTATGACTTATTTCATTGTGCTTGGATTTCTCTCTCGTTACCATTTTTCTTTGGAAAAAAAAATCTATATTTTATTTGTTAAGGCAACATAACTATAGTCATCAGATTATCACATACTTAAAATTATCGAATGTTTTTGGAAAATAATTACATTTAGACAGCATGTACTAGTCAAGACTGGTCAGATTATACAATTAGTAATTAGCCGACGAATTGTGTGGCAAAAGAGATTCTGTCTCGTATTGCAAGTAAAGTAGGATGAAGGATATTCTTTGCCAAACAAAGGAGAAAGGTAGAGACAGGCATAGCAAAGTTACTTCTATTTAATATTTATTTAAATACACAAATGGTCATGCGAATGGGTTTTGTTTACAACCTTTATAGGGCGTTTGGTATTTGATGGAGATAGGAATAAGGATAAGGATTGGAATAGAGATAGGGATAGGGATAATATACTATGTGATTGGTACGTTGGATAAGGATAGAGATAAAATAATATATTTTACTATTTTGTCCTTGTATATAAAATAAAACTTGTATGCTTTATTTTTTAAAATAAGCAAAATAGTCATTTTCAACATAAATTCTTATCCCAACCTTTATAACACCCTATTTCTTTGCGATAACTTCACATTTTAATCCTTATCCCAAGATATATTACTTGGGATAACTTCACATTTTAATTCCTATCTCAACTACTAAAAAAAATATCATTCTCCTTAACAAACAAGGGATAAGGGATAGATGGGATAATATATCCCTATCCCATTCCCTTATCCCACTTAACAAACACTCCATTAAGTTATTTTTTGTTAGGTTTAATTGCACTTCGATTAACAATTTCTTTTGTAATTTTTGCTATTAAATGGATATATATGTTGTAAAGACAATTTAGTGCTGCTCCAATATTCTTATTTTATGCTAAGATGATTGTTCAAGAAGCAAACAGTCTTCAATGTGTGTGAGGTGATTTTATTTTTTAATGTTTCCCAGATTCATACACCATATACATTATATATCCATTGTTGTCAACAGATTTCCTGACCATTGAACCGGCCAAAAGAAAGTATAATTAAAGGTCAAATTCAAAGTATGATAAAAACAACTTATTTATTATTTTTCTTTCAATAATTTCGTGTCTATCCCCAATTTGCTAAATCAGGTTCATGTTGTTTTCACAGTTTGTCACTCGGAAGCCTGAAATTCATGTGTGGGTACATGGCTAGCCAAGTAGCTAGCTCTTTCAACCCCGATTAAAGGTAATTTGATTTTTTTTTCTCCAAATCATTAATGGTTCATATTTCTGCATATTAATTTTTCCTCCAGGTAACTGCTGCCTTTTGATTGGGTTTAAAATGAATGTTTGTTAAATTGGTGGGTGGGGAATGAACATTGGCATGTAATAATCTCGCCATAACTGGTTCTTGGTCAATGGTTATCCATTTGTATCTGTAAATTGATAATTTTGGGTGCATGCTAGTGTTCTTTCTTTCTTTTTTTTTCATCTTTTTATTGTCGCTGTTTCTTAGATTTGCTTCTGCCTACTACTAAAAAATATGAACTTTTGATACTTGTAGACAAGAAAAACCTATAGAATTGGATCCTTCAAATTTTTAAGCTAAGAAAGCTAAGCTGAAACCTTTTCAACGTTCATGAATTTAATTTGATGTTTGAAGCTTTTAATAATGGTGAAGGGAGTGATTTAGCATAGGATAATGGTAAAAGTAAGAAAATATAAGCAATAAGAGATAAACAGAGAGGACATCGTCGCTATTGAATAGGTTGGATTACTCACACTCCCTTTGGCTGCAAGATACCAACGTATTTTGATGATAAATGAAATGAATTTATTTGAATTCTTTCCAAAAACTAAAGATCCCATACACAATTTGATTTGATGCAGTAGAAGAGAAATCCTTGTTGTTTATGAAAAATGGTAAATCCGTAATTAACTTTAAATCTGGGTTGTCGGATTTTTGCAATTTCGGATCCTAAATTTATTGGAAACTGACCAACGGTTAAAAACCACCGCTTTGCTGTGTGGTCCATCACTTTTTGACAAAAAAAATATCTTTTAGGGTTTCAAAATCGCGTTTTACTATTTTTAGGCTTTTTCGGAAAGTTTTGATTTATTTTTATTTTTTCCTATTTTATGTTGCTTTTCTTTTCCGATTAAGATTCTGTTTAGGGTTTGTCTGTAAATAGACTATGTTATTTCAGTTGTAAACAATTTTGATGTTTAATAATAAATTTCGGATTTTATTCCAACTTTTTATTTCTTGCGAATTTTGCTAAATTCAGGCTATAAAAGATTAATTTCCGGCACCGTGTAAGATTAATGGATTTTAGTATTTTGTTCGAAATTTTTGCTGCATTATAATTTTTTTTTTTTTTTTTTTGTCTTTGTTACGTGTTAAAATTATAAGCACATCACAACTAGTGAGTCAACTGCCATGATTTAAACAGTTAAGTGCAGATGAAATTTGACATAACTAATTGAAGATCCAAATAGAACTTCATGTTCCCATAATTACAGAATCTTCTTATTCTAATAATAATAATAAAGCAGCCAAGGCAAACACAGGCACGTGACTTTTGCACTTTACAGTCACACCACCCTATCAACTCATCAGCTTCCATAATTCCACTTAATAATCTAATCAAGCAATTACACTTTAAGGAATTAATTAACACACAAATTAAACCAAACACATTGACCATATTTATGATTAAAGGTCTACACTGCAAATTAATGATCAAACAACAATATCATGACGAATGTGTCTAAGAAGAACCGGAATCCAAATATCCGGCGAGCTCAACTGGGGTAAGTGGCCATCTGTCGGCATGACTTCCACGATAGACTCCCCGCCGAGGTGATTATGCAAATATTCTGACACGACTACTGGCACAGCCAAATCTTTGCCACTTTGTAAGATGTGACAAGGCACCGTAACCAAATGCAAAACATGTCTCATGTCACTTTGAAATATGATTTGTGCTACACTGAGAGCTATGTCTGGTCTCATATTGAAAAGCGTGCGGCTAAATTCTTGTACTGCAACGGAGTCCATGTCTCCGCCCACGGCTAGAGGTGCAAAACCTGAGCACCATGCCTTAAAATTTGATTGCATCGCTTCGAATAATTGATCTAAATCTTCTCTTTCAAATCCTCCATAGTAATCTACATCGTTCAAATATCTTACGACACAAAACATTCATAACAAATTATTAGTCAAACTTTCTTCCATTTTTCAATTGAATTAACTATTGATCATGGGAAGGTCTAAAATATGAGTCTCATTGAGACCAAATACTACACTTTTAATTAATAATGAAAAATACTAAAAAAAGAAACTATTGACCATGTTACTTAATCATTTTCTATAAAAAGGAGTAAGGTCTAATTTTGCTGCAGAAGTATTTTGTAAAGAATAGTTAAACTTCTATTCGTTTAAAATGTAGTAACCTCTATCCCATATAGAAATTAATTATAATCTAATTTTCTGTATAGGTATTTTAGAATAATTCTTTTTACTTATTCCGAAAGCAAAAAATAGCTACTAGCAACAACAAACTATAAACAACAATAAACAATGAAGCTATAGCGGTATAACCTTAACTCGATTGCATTTTCTTTTGCAAAAGCCACAGTGGTATTATAGAAAAGATGCTTTTGGTGGCTCAACTGGCCAGTTAATGACCCAGTAGTGCAAAGATCCAAATTTATAAGTAATTAAAGCTAAAACATAATAATAGAAAAATCAAAATACATAGAAAGCTCCTAAAATGACAGGATGCATAACTAATAAATTAATTAATTATGCAGAGATGATTAAAAATATTGAAAGATTCCAAATTTAAACTATTTCGGAAGTTAGGTAGGCTAGTTTAATTGAATTAAATTGATCCAACTTTCATTAATTTAATAGTCATGACGTCAATCTTAGCAAATCAAAAACCGTCTCCCACGAATTCTGGTTTGGGCACAGACTTTAATGTTTGTCCCAATCTAGACATTTGCAGAAAAGACGCAATTGGCTCATAATTATAAGATTTTTTATGCAGAAAAATTTGACAAAAGGGCAAAACATAAAAGTTAAAATTGAGATTAAATTAATGAGTTAATGAATTACCTTGGAGAAGCAGAGAGCAAGATGATTTTGGAAAAGAGATCAGGGCGAGAAATGGAAGCAATAGCACAAACCATACCAGAAACGGAATGGCCAACCGTAATACAAGATTGAACTTGCAATTCCTCTAAAATGGCTAACAAATCATAAGCAAATCCTTCGAGTGTTGAATATCTCTCAAAATCGAAGTAATCTGGATTAGTTGTACCAGCACCCATATTATCAAACAAAATAACCTTAAAATCATCAACAAGATGAGGGACAAGATGTTTCCACACTGATTGATCTGTCCCAAATCCATGTGCCAGAACTAAAACCTGTGAACCTGTCCCCAAAATCTTTACGTTATGAGCTTCTTCTAGTATACCCATTTGGGACTTTTTCTTTCCTTTTTTAAATTTTCAATTGATTGTGGAGAAATTGGAGGGTTAAATGGTTGAAAATGTGGATTTTTCTTTCTTTTTGGCTGCTAATTATGTTGTGGACTGGACAGATATAAGGGCGTCGACGAGGGATAATAAGGACCGCATGTTGTTAATTTTTTATGATAAATTAATGGGTTTTTATTATGTGTATGTATATGTGTAGGATTCTTTAATATCTTTATCCACTCGTTGCTAACCACGTGTCCATCTTCACAGTTGAATTAATAAATACGAGTATGACTCTTTTGGAATCTAATTAGTTTCTGCTTTCTAGTCAGGGAATATGAAGTGCATTATTATTGTGAAAACTTACATATCTTTAAAATATTTTTATCCTGATAACTATATTTATATATTTTTTTAATTTTTAAAATTTATAGTAATGCTTATTATTTTTGCACTTGAGTTTAGTTATTTTAATTTTATGAATTTTTTTATATAACACTTCAATTATTGAAATGTTTAAGTTCAACTAAGCTCAATTTATAAGTTGTTTAAGTTCAACTAACTCAATTTTTATCAATTTGTATTATAATTAAAAAACTAGCCTCTATATATATTCTGAAATGATAAATAAAGTAGCAGTGTATTAGAATCCTCAACAAAAATTTCCAACCTAGTTTTTTTTAAGAGGTATTTGAAACTTGAACCATGAAACTCTCATTTAAAAAGAAATATATTTATTATTGGGACATAACTGGATGTATTTACTTTCTTCATATTAATTATGTAGTATTGGTGTTTTATGACATTTCAGTTAAGTTCACATAATATTTAAATTCAAATAACTATTTTTTTTAATTAATTTGATTATTCAATTTTTTTCCTATTGAGTTGAAATAAGAATTTAATTATTTATCAACTTAATAAATAAATAATATAAGAATAAATATACTGGTATTTAGTTATTAAAATTAAATTTAATACATTGATTCGTAAATTAAATTGTTTGGTAAAATATATTAATATTCAAAATTTTATTAATATAATGGAATGGTTTTACTGATGGGCATTTCTAATGGTAGCGGGTTGGCGATAACTATACCATCGTCAGTCCATTCCGAAAAATGGATGCAATTTTTCTCGTCATCCACGTTCTTATATAAATGTATTTACTAAAAAAAATTTTATTTACTAAAAAAATTACTGATTAAAAATCATCACAACTAGGTTCATTTTGAAAATTGAGGTTTTTTTTTTTTTTTTTTTTAGTTGATTGTTTCTATTTTGTTTATTCATTAGAGCTCGATGCATCGATTTTTAATTTTATTTTATTTTATAAAAATACACTATATATATATATTGAAATTTTATTTTGGATAATTAAAAATGCGAAAAATAATTTAAAATACTCCCGTGATTTGTACGGTACTAGTGTAATTAAATGCAAACTTATCCAGAATACACATATGGTTGCCCCCATCGACACTGACCAGTCTGATTTTGGCACCATCTCACCAGCCCAAAATATCCCCACTAGTTTTGACTTAATTTGGTTAATGAAATATCAAATGCATCTTTTTCTTTTTCCAAATAATTAGCCGGGATTTTCATTGTGCGAACACTAGTGAACTAATAGTCTCCATTTCTCAGTAAATACGACGGGGACATCCTTGTTATGAAAAATTTCCAGAACTGTCAGATGGATGTTTTTTTCATAAGCTCTGCTCAAGCGTGGCTAATTATGCTTTTTTTCAGTGGTTGTTTGTTTTGAAGGACGGGTGAAAAGGAGGATGAAAGACACAATATTCATCAGATGTATTCAAACCAAAATTAATTTAAATAAATTCATTGAACTTTATACCATGCATCCTCCTTTTATCCATCCTTCAAATCAAACACAGTCTTAAAACAAGTTTGAAATTTCTTTATAAATTTTGATTTTATCCCTTCTTATCATATTTCTTTGTAGGATTTCGGCGAGATTATAATAAGACACTAACTTTTATCATCGTTTTAATCTTGAAATTTGGAATTTTTATTTTCATGAAATCTTTAGGTTTGAATTTATATTAGGAAGTATCATTATTAGTTTACGGTTAAAACTGTAGCAATTTCTACTCTCAATCCCTGATACTTATATCAAAGTAGTATCTTTGTAGAGAATATTTTGTTCCGAATAATTTATTATTTTAAAAATCAATAAAATGTATTTACCATTATTTTTTCAAATATGTTCTTATAGTATAAAATGTTAATTAATAAAATGATGTTTGGTTGACTAATTTTTCATGTGGGAATTAGAATTGAAAAATAATTTTCATTTTTGTTTTTTGGTTGAACCAAAAATAGTAGGTAAAACACATTACGAGGTTTATAAACTTTCAAGGTTTTATATACCAGAACAACTATTTCACTGCATGGAGCTTTTGAGTTCTTCCGGAACTATTCTATTGCAATTCTACTTGATAGTTTGTTAAAGGCGATTGCTATTTTGGATTAAGTACTAATCATGAATTTTTTTTTTTTTTAAAAAAGAAGCGGTAACTGCTACCAAACTTTCAACACTATTATATCAATGGAGATATTTGTATTTTGAAAAATGTTCTCAATTTTTAGTAATTATACATATTATATATATTAATACTAGGGCCTGTAGTAATCCCAAAAGATATTATTATGTGTATAATATTTATACTTTATATGAACTGGTACATACCCTTTTATAGGGATGAAGTTTCCAACAACTGTTTTATTCATTTACAATATTCGACCTACGTCGTACAAATATAACAAAATATTTTATGTGTACTTTATTATCACCATGTAATACATCACAAAATATATAATGAAATTAAAAAAACAAAAAAATCACAATACTATTTTTTTTTTTTACAAGAATAAAGATCAATTGAAACTTGAAATACAAATTAACGTGCATGTTTACATTTTCAAATAAGAATAAACTAACAAAACAAATTGAAGATAACTTTGTTAGATTGATGAGCCTTTTCTCCACCAGATATATATCCATCCGAGAATTGATGAAGCTCGGATAGAGAAAGGAACGAAGAGGAGGAATCTGATATAGGGAAAAGGTTAGAGAATATTCCAAACTGGCCTATATATTATCCTATATTACATATGCTACAAGCTCTAGAGATTCGGTTGGTATCACATTTGATCACTTTTTTTTTTAATTAAACATCACATCACTAATTTGATTTTGAAACCCTTGCTTCCGAAATTGCCCGTGGTTAACCCAATGCTAAACCAAGTCTTTTTCTCACCCAGACACTATAGTGTTAATTTTTTGCCCTATGAGCATTTTTCTGAGCTTAAATCCAAGATTAAAATGGGATCGGTTGGGAAATAAATATTAGACCCAGTCTGAGCATATATAATTATTAGCCCATTCAAACAGGGCCAAACCTTTCTAAGCCCGATCCATGAAGAGGTTTACTATGAATAGACCAGTTCGCGGTCTGGGTAGTCGTCCAGCCCTTAAAGCTTGGGCTTGCACTTGATCATATAATTTTTTATTTTTGCTCAGCCCAACCCCCGTGCATGTATGGACTCACATTGGGATTAGTATAAAATCCCACGGGCTGGCCCAGCCCGTCCTTTTTAATAAAATAAATCATATTTTTATGTATTTTTAATGTACTATATATATTATTATAAGTTGTTCAATGTAAAAAAGTCTTTAAAAGGAATCTGATTAAATAAATGAGTAACAAATGAGTCCGTGTCCAAAATTTTTTTACTAATGTGGGTGAGCTGCATTATGCCTGGAATTCAGATTCACAATCCATCCAGTCTGAGCCTGAAAAATTTTAGCTGCGGGCTAGGCTAAGTTTGGTTAAAAACCTTGCTAAACCCGACCTGAATTCAGCCCAGCCCAATCCATAAACAAGTTTCATTGCAAAAAATGTTAGATTTAGTAGGGAAAAAATTCGATACAAAATTGCCAAAAAGCTCATTTAGTATAAATATTCAAAAGTTGCTGCTAAAGCATATTTAAAAGCAAAATTATATCAAATTTTTTGTTCATTTAGCAACAACTTCCAAAAATTGGTACTACATACTTTATTTAGCAGCAATAAAGTAGTAGTTGTTACAAAGTTGTGACCGTAGGTATTTATAATAAAAATTTGATATAATTTTACTGCTAAATATATTTTTTTGTCACAACTTTTTGAATATTGTAACTAAACAAATGTTTTGACAGCAAAATTGTTTTTGAATTTAACATTTGTTATAGTGTATACTGAATTCCACCATTAGTATACAACTTAGGAAATCACTTTTCACAATGGTGGGCCAAAAAATTAAGCCCAATTTCGTTTTGTCTCGGAGAAATTTTACCTAAAATGTCATTCATATTTTAAGAATAATTTTCCAATTAATTCCCTTTTATTTTAAAAAACTTTCTTCATGTTTATTGGGATTTCATATTCTGGTAAACATTTGATGAATCTATATAAATCATAAGAAAAAAAAAGTAAAAAATGAAATTAAAGTGAATACAAATGTACAAAAGTAGTTCTTGTTTTTGCTTGTTTGCCAAATCCCACATCGGCTAATTGGCCAAGGAATAGTATTTTTCAATACTATAAATAGAGGTCCCTACTTAGCTTTATATCCCAAAAATTACTTACCTTTCTTAAGGTAATTTTTTTCTTCTCTTGTAATATTTCTTAAGTGAAATATTAATTTGGTAGTATCCAAAGACGTAAGTATAATTGGTCGAACCTCGTTAAATATTTTTGCTGTTCTTTGTTTATTTAATTGTTGAGATTTGTCATTGGAAAAATAACGTGGCGCAGCGGAAAATACACCGTTTAAAACTTCTTAGAATCCATCTATTGTGTCCAATTATCATTGATTAGAATAAAACCAAATTGAATCAAGAAAGATTAACTCACTGGATTCGTCTCTTCTAGAGACTGCTGCAGAATCGCTTCTTGAAACTGCGATCTCCAAAATCCGTTGCACGACCAACTATTGAGCGAGAACCGGTACTAGCCGAAAACTCGAAGAAATGGAGGCTTAATGCTGGGATTCTCAGCTGTTTTGGGGCTGTTCTTGGTAGCTGAAATTTCCAGCAATAATTAGGGTTGAATTAGGTTTTTATTCCTTAAGTATGCCCTTATATAGACACCTTGTCTAATTGGGTTTTAATTAGGTTAATTAAATGCAAGCCCACTAGGATTATGATTACATAAATAAACTTTAATTAAAAAGTATATACTATGTAATTTAATTCCATTTGGCTAAATTTAATTACCCCTAAATAGAATTAAATCACACTTAAGTAAATACAATACATGTATTTAATTTTCCTACTTAGGAAAATTATTTAATTAATTATTTACTTTATGTAATTCAATTAATTGATAAATTAATTAATCACATTATGTAAACTTATTAATTAAATTAAATTCAACAAAATGTTAATTAATTACCTTGACACTGAATATCAATTAATTAATTAACACACTCCTTCCAATGTACATTACATATATAATTTCTATAAGTTCCAGCTCAGTTGATCTATGTACACGATCCTATGGGTCTGTCTTTATGTTGGCAGTAGGCCCAAGGCCCACAGACTGTAAGTGGGTTCTAGCAAACCGTTACAGCCCCCAATTAAGACAGAGATGCAGCAGTCTTTAGAAGACACTCACCTGGTAGTAATCTCATAGTGTCCTTTGCTTAACGATATCGATATGAATAAACAAGAGGCATGGTGTCCGTCATCCTCTTCTGTTGTTTATTATATTTCTTGATCTTGAGTTGACTGATTAATCAAATAAGCACCGACTTACTTGGGTATGGCCATACACTTATCAGTCCCACTCATCAAGTGGCCAATGATATCATCTCGGTGTTACCCGAGTGGCAATTCCATCACTTCATCATCAATATCAATATGTTCACCAGTCCACCCAATCATACCCGTATTTAGCATCCTTTTACAGACCTGTTAGGCGTATGTCAAAGTGAACCGGATTCCATATTGATATTATAATGAAATCTGGTCTGCGGACAAAAGAGACCTACTCAAGAAAGACCTATGACGCGACAACCATGTGGCTTTCTTGTGCGGATCGATCCAGTCCCATGTCAACGATATGTACCTATATTCATGACTGACTATACAAGTACTATGGCTAGTTAAGAACTGCCATACAGTCATCGAATATACAAGTCTGTGGTTCTATTCGTTCCCACGATTAGAACAGACCTGGGATAGGTTTTATGATTATCAATCAATGGATACTCTACTTATATTATAGCACAAGATATAAATGAAATAGATTAATTGCCTTTATTAATATGACACAAATAATGTATTCATACAATGAGTCTTAATGTATAATACAAAATACAAGAATCCAATGCCTTAAGAACTAGGGCACACCAACATTAATAGCTATTGTCGGGTATAGTTGTGATAGTGTGAGCGGACGACGTTTTCGATGAAACGCGAGACTCCCTCTTGGAAGGGGCGTCAGGATCTCGGGAGGGCCCCTCCCTCACGTGGGGTTTTTATAAATGAAAAATCGGTTTTGAAAAATAAATGGAATTAATTCTTAAAAGAACCGAGACCTAAGTCTCGATGAATATTGTAGAGTCGCCACCCTGCTCATCTCAACCGGGAAATTTATAATGTAGCTGAACCGGACGAACGGCCGCTACACTATCCAGAGATTTGGGTCCGGACAAGTCCCTTATTTCGTGTCTAATTAAAATAAATATTGGCAATGTTCTCAAATGGTATTTCAAACTCTAAAGTCAATTTTATTGAAATAAATAGACATATAGCGTGCATACAGGTTAAGTAAAATAGTAAATGATTAAATTATTACAACCCGATCGAATAAAAGATAAAAACTCTCGCCTCACTTTTACAAGCGCCTAGAATACACGATTTATCTAGAAAAATACAATCGCCTAGGATACACTTATTAATCTATTAATTACATCAAAAATAAAAAATAAAAAAGCTGCAAAACAAAGGTTAGCACAATATATAACACGCTATAAATTGGACTCAAACATGACAGAATGGAAAGTCAAGAATTAGGGGCATACATTTAGGGGATAACCGGGTTGGCTCGGCTAGCCAGCCCTATTAGACCTGGAAAACATTTTGAAACGTCCCTGTATTTTGGTTTTTGTGAGAAATTCATTTTGGAAACAATTTTGCTGGTTTACATGTATTTTTTACATGTGAGGTGGGTCAGTTTTCGGGAGAACTGGGTCTCCATCGTGGCATTGTTTTAAATGCAATTTTACTGAAAATTGAATCTATGGTCGTGAATGCACATAACAAAATTCATTTTGATGATTTTGGGGATTTTTTGAATTTTTAGGGACTAAAACAGAAATTCTGATTCTGGAAACATGTTATAGTCGTGCGACTGTAACTACAGTCATACAACTGTAAATTACAGTCGTGCGACTGTAAGCAGCCCAAAGTCAGAATCTCGCCAAAACTTTATTTGAAATAAACTGGAAGAAAACGCCTGGAAATCAAGAACACTCGTACGACTGTAACTACAGTCGTACGACTGTTCACAAACTCAAGAACAGTCGCACGACTGTTCTTGATTTTCAGAAACAGAAACGCAGAAAAAAGAACAAAAATGGCACAAAACTAAACCAATCACCTAGAAAGCTTGGAAAAGAGAAGGGAAAGGGAGTGTCTACTTTTTTGGCGTGCGTCCACCGTAGGATTGACCCTTGGCGTCGCTCCAATCCACTAAAATCCACACTTTTCTCCTTCAGTTAGGGTTAGGGACTTTGGGTCCAAAGATCTCCAAATGCTGAGGGATCCTTGAAGATGAGTCTCTCCTTTTCCTTTCCTTGTCTCTTTTCTTCTCTTTGATTTTCTGAGATCTCTCCTCTCTTTTTCTCTCCCTTTTTTCTTTTCTCTCTATCCCTCTCTAGATTTTCACCAGAATCCAAAAATCTTCCCTCTTCTCTTTCTTCTTTTTTTTTCACCTTTTTCTCCTCCCTTTTCGTCACTAAATCCGAGCAATTAATGCTCAAAATCTCTCCTCCTCTTTCTTATGTCACGGGCATGGTCTGCTGCACCTGTCCCGATATTACAGTCGTACGACTGTAATTTTTACATTATAGTCGCACGACTGTAAGGACAGTCGCACGACTGTAAATTACAGTCATGTGACACCTGCTTATTTTTTTTTGTTTTTTTTTCTAGAGCAGAAAATTCCGGCGCTTACAGATAGGCTATTGTGCTATTAAATTACATATCTAGGAAAATTCTGTCTAAGGAGGCTGGTATTTAAGTGGTCCACTTGTGATCCTCCATCATTTCCTGGGAATTTTAACCCGAAATTTTGTAACAATTGGTATCAGAGCCAAGGTTTTACCTTAGTATGCTCTGTGGTTTACAGTGTAGTCTGTTCCATACCACATCAGAATAGATCCTTAGGCTATTGCCATTCCGCGTTGACAGCTATTAAATAAAATTAGATTGTTAAAATGACAGACGGAGAAAATCCATTCGGAAAGAAGACGTCCACATTAACTGCTTTGTCATTTTTCTGAGAACTGCGGTGACCAACACAAGAGTTGCGGTGGAGATCTTTCATGGTAGCAGTCATTTCGGCATATGGCAAAGTGAGGTTTTAGATGCTCTATTTCAGCAAGGTCTAGACATTGCCATTGATGAAAAGAAACCAGATGATGTTGAAGAGAAAGAATGGGGGACCTTTAATCGTTTGGCATGTGGTATAATTTGATCATGTCTATCTAGAGAGCAGAAATATGCATTCTCTAAAGAGACTTCTGCTAGTAGATTGATGACAAAATTAGAGGAAAACTTCTTGAAGAAAAGCAATCAAAATAAACTTCATATGAAGAAAAGGCTGTTTCGATTCACTAACATTCTAGGTACCACAATAAATGATCACATCACTAGTTTTAATCAACTGGTCACTGATTTATTGAATTTGGATGTGACATTTGAAGATGAGGATCTAGCCTTGATGTTGTTGGGATCCCTTCCTGAGGAGTTTGAGTTTCTCGAAACAACTCTACTTCATGGGAAGGTTGCTGTATCTCTCAATGAAGTCTGTGGAGCTTTGTACAGCTATGAATTGAGAAGGAAAGATAAGAAAGATAGCTCAGGAGGAGATACTGAAGCTTTGATCGTACGAGGACGTCTGGAGAGCCAGACGAAAGGAAAGAAAAGGCGATCAAAGTTAAAGCCCGAATTGGGAAAAGATGAATGTGCCTTTTGTTGGACAAAAGGGCATTATAAGAAATATTGTCCTAAGTTGAAGAACAAAGCCAAATCTGACAAGGGAAAGAATGTTGCAAATTCAAATGTAGCTGAGTATGATGAAGACTTGGATTATTCACTTGCTGTTATGGTGGCAACAAGCTCTTCTAGTGTGTGGCTGCTTGATTCAGGCTGCAGTCATCATATGTGTCCCAATCGGGAATGGTTCTATGAATTTAAAGAACTAGAAGATGGGGTTGTTTATATAGTAAATGATTTCCCCCTTACCACATATGGGATTGGTTCCATTCGTTTGAAAAATCAAGATGGATTAATCAGAACCTTGAAAGAGGTTCATTGTGTGCTGGATTTATTAAAGAATCTTATTTCTGTGGGGGCTCTAGAAGAAAAGGGTCTCAGGTGGAAGCAGAACATGGAGTGATGAAGATAATTTCGGGGAGCATTGGTGTTATTGAAGTGATAGGTTGTTAAACCCGTCAAAGTTTAATTTAAAATTTCCAGTTCCTTATACTGAGTAGTATAGCAAGAACGGGGTCGAACCACAGGGATTAATGCAGGTATATTTATTTTCAAAAAGAAAGAAAATAGACTGGATTGAAATTATTTTATAATAAAAATAAATGATGTGATTTGTGAATTTGCAGAATGTAAGTTAAAACAGAATAAATCAATAAAAAGAACAACTAGTTGAGATGCTTTTCAGTTTAATTTCGTAATTCAATCACAGACACCAAAAATCCAATTCAATTATCCAAATAGACAGAGTTATAGTTAGAGGTGAAACGCACTAAATAACCAATCTTTTCTTAATTTATTGATAGTTCCGGGAAACACCCGAATAAACTACTTTCCTAACCAATAGATAATCTCCAAGAAACCTCTAACAAGAATTAACCTATGGCAGCATTAATCACAAAAGACCTCTGTCTTAGTCAATGAAATCGGAAACACCGTAAATCATAAAGACTAAATTATTCAATTCCGTTAACTTTATACAAAGCTAACTTGCCACTACGATAGAACAACAATCACGGATTTATTATTCTATTCAGCAATATGCAGTAAAATCAATCAATTAACTCGCTAAATTAATTTGATTAAATCAACAGCAATAGAACAATTTACAGTGAAGGACTTGAACAAATATTCGAATAAAAGAATACAATTAAAACATAAGTCTCATGAATCAAATGGAATTAAACTTCCAAGTACCTCATCTAGAAGAAAGTTTAGCTACCCATAACTAAACAAAATCCACAGAAAAATTCTCCAGAAAAAGTGCAGCCTCTTCTCCTCTTTAGCTCTTGTGTTTTAATTCAAACAGGCCCCCTTTCTTTCCCCCTTTTGTTCTTTTTAGAGTCTTCCCTTTTAAGACCTAATTAGGAGTCTAGAGTTAGCCTCCTTAAACAAAAGACCTGCCTAAAATTTTAAGTGCAAGTAATGGTCTCCTTAAAGAGAAATCCGGCGGAATAGGGGATGAAGTGCCTAAATAAGAAGAAAAAGTAAACAAAGGAAGGTTGACCAGCAGGACCCAAGCATGCTGCAAAAAATCTCAGCTGACTTCTCCGATACAGCTCCGATTGGCGCGATTCGAGATGATATGGAAAGCTAATGGACAGACAAACAACATTGCAGAATAAATCTAGAGCTAAAACAGCCTCCAACTCTTTCGAAAATCTAGTTGAAGTTCAGTCTCCAATGAATCCTCTTTAAGCAGCCTTCTTAATTAGCCAAAATCTACTTCTAAACACTTAAAAGTGACAAACAACACTAATAAGAATAAATAAAATAGAACAAACAAACTAACTAAGAAAATAATAAAACTAATACTAAAATGCAAAAATAACTAAGAAAATAAGTTAAAATGGACCTAAATATGCCTATGTGAATATGAGCTATCAAATTCCCCCACACTTGGATCTTTACTTGTCCTCGAGCAAACTAGAACTAAAGGAAAATTTCTCCCAAAATTGACTATGGTTGAACCCTAGTAAATCCTTAACCATTCATTCAAGGAAGCTAAATCACCAAGATTCCATAGGAAGTTTCAAAACTCCACAAGCCAATGAGCTTAATCATAAGAACCAGAAAATCAAACAAGTTGACATAAACAAAACATTTAACCCAACTTCACAAGACTTAGTCAATTGAAAAACCACCACAAATTATTTAATTAACTAACTTTAGGCAAGTGAATTGTCCAACTTAAAAGGACATATTGAGATTTTAAGCTTTTATTCACATTTAAAGCACTTCAAAACAAGATAGTTTTCAAATTAAGCATAGGGTCAACATCCCAATTTTGCGAGTATTGAAAAGGCCTCTAATGAGGGGTAACTCTCCCCATAAGTTACGCTCCATACACAAAGTCATTATTTTTAACTTTGCTTAAGGTGAGGTGGGCCTATCCCCCAACTCAAAACCCATGGGTGTTGGAATGCAAAAGGTCTCACTTTGTCGAGCAATGAAAAGGGTCTCTGATGAGAAGTTTGCTCTCCCTCTTAAGTCACTCTCCATACACAAGGAATGATTTTTTTTTTTGTGTCAAACCTTGCTTAAGGTGAATTGATCCCATCTCCTAATTCAAGACTCAAGGGTAATCGAGACAATTGAATTCTAAAATTTACATTCTCAGCACAATTCAATTAATCATTATCAATTATAAGCTAATACTCTAGTTATCTCATCCTCCATAAGTTGGTAATAGCTCACTTACTTCGATTAACCAACAAACTTTTTGAAAGCAATTGATCAATTAAACTTCATCAAATTCTGTCAAAATCAAATATAGAGCATATGCAAACCAAGCTCAACCCCCAATTCTTATAACAAACCCACTAACATACTTTATTTCTAGTTCTTCCTACTTCCAATTGGTTCATTATATTCAATGATGACAAAAATTAGGATTTTCTAAGGGCTAAACCAAGATAATTTCAAATATTAAATTTAAGCTTAATTTACTCGTGGACAAACAACTGAGAATCCGATTTATGGAGGGAATTATGCAAAAACTACATACAATTCCTAAATAGCACAAGAATAAAACAAAAGCAAACATTAAACTATCCTAAAAATTGAAAATTATCTCCTAATTTTCCTAATCCCTTCCCCCACACTTAACATGTAAATAGTCCCAATTTGCAACAAGCAATAAACAAAAAGAGGAAGGAAGAAGGAACTGCCTCAATTGCGAGATGAACTCGCATCATGCAGCGAGACCCGAGAGAAAAATTGCTCCATCATTTGCTTTATCTCGCGCATCTCCTTATGATAAGCATCAAGCTTATCTACTACTATTTGCCAACCTTCTTGTTCCTCTTACATATGCTCCTTATCGTTGCCTTTGGTGCGTTTAGCATAATCAAACACTTCACCAGACTTAGAGCAAAAGTTAGCTTTGTTCAAATAAGCATAGGTGAATGTAGATGCACTAAGCTTAGGTAGATCAAAATGGGGATTCAAAAAATTCAACCGCTTAACAGTAATCCGGGTTATTAAATGCCCAAGCCCCAATGCCTTCCTAGGAAAATTAGGCATCTCTACTAAGAATTTAAGCATGAATTTCGTAGTATTTAGGGGCCGTTCGTGCCTAAGGCACTAAAAGAAGAATAATTCAGTAGTGGCTACCCTATTGCTCTCTTTTTTTCCTACTACTGACGGACACATGAATTTGTACAACAAAAACAAGGAAGGATCTCTAATTAAAACAGTCCGTGCATTGTGGGTCTAAACTCATCCTCCCCAGTCAAATAATGCCACATTTCATTTGCATTAAACTCAGGTCCAAACTCAGATAAACCATTAACTGTCAAGCCAAAAAAACGATGCAAGTTTTCTACAGACAAAGTAAATTTAGTGCCCTTGAGTCTAAACTTGATAAGCTCACCATCAACAACATTTTCATGGTAAGTAACAGTAGTGTAAAATTCATGCATCAATGGAGGAAAAGAGGGTAATTCAGTAGACCTCTCTAACCAAGTTTTTCTATAGCAGAATTAAATTCATCTTTCAACCCAAATTTATCTAACATGTTAGTGTCAAAATAAACAAAAGGTTGAATCTCCCTATTAACTAAACTCAAATATTTCTCTCCCTCTTCCCTAGTTTTCAAGAGAAAAGGGCAATTAAATTCAGAGGAGATTGAACTTACTTGGCTGGAGATATGAATTCTCTCCCTCTTTGCATCCTCAAAAACGTTTGTGGGCTTCCTTTTGGCACCAATTTTAACCCTTCGAGGCATGTTGAAGACAAATACACAAAGCTCCTAAATTTGAAATTTCTAGGTCAAGGGGATGAAATTTGAGGAAAATAGTGGGGTAAGATAGGTGTTATGGTTGAAATTAGGAGATAGGAGATTAGGTGAAGAGAATGGAGGAGGGGGAGGAGTGTGATGGAGATGAAGGGTATGAAAAGGGTAGAGGAAGAAGAAGAAGAAGAAGAAGAACAGGGGCGGTGGAAAGGGAAAAAGAAGAAAAAGAAGAAAAAGAAGAAAGACCTAAGTCCTTTTTTATGTATGAATTTTTTTTTTACATACCTGCAGAGGTGACTTAGTGAGTTGACACGTTGCTGGTGGAAGGGGCTGGCTCGCGGAGTGGACGTCGAGGCGGAGAAGGGAGAAAAACTGCTCGCTGATGCGTGCTGCTGCAGCTCGATGGGCAGGAGGGCATAGCGTGCTGCTTGCTGGGGCACGCTGGAAAGCTCGATGAGCTGTCGTCGAGGTGGAGAAGTGCAACTCTCTACTTCTGTTTGTCTCCCTTTTTTTTCTTTTTTCTTTTTTTTTTTCATTTCTCTCTCTCTTATATATATATATATATATATATATACATACACATATATAAATAAAATACTATGGAATGAAAAGTTGGGTTGCCTCCCAAGAAGCGCTTTTGTTTAACGTTGCTAGCTTGACGGTGGCCACACTTAGTTGTAAATAGGTGTACTAAGGTAATGCACTTCAACTAAGTATGGCTCAAACCCTTCATAAAATGGTTTAAGGCGGTGGCCGTTCACTTTGAGAATTTTACCGGTCTCCTTGCTCTAGATATCAACAGCCCCATTTTCATAGACGTGAGTGACTACAAAAGGACCGATCCACTTAGATTTCAACTTTCCTCCAAAAACTTTCAGAGTGGAATCAAAAAGGAGAACCTTCTGACCAACTTTAAACTTCTTCTCAGCAAGCCGCTTATCATGGAAAGCTTTGGTTCAGGCTTTGTAAATTGCAGCATTCTGGTAAGCGTTATTGCGGATTTCTTCAAGCTCCTGGAGTTGAAGACATCACTGCTGCCCAGCATCATCAAAGTTGGTGTTGCATGTTTTTACAGCCCAGAATGCCTGGTGTTCAATCTTGAACGGTAAGTGATAGGCCTTGCCATAGACAAGTCTGTATGGGGACATGTCTAATGGTGTTTTATAGGCTGTTCGGTATGCCCAAAATGCATCGTCCAAGCATAGACTCCAATCTTTACGAGTTGGGTTGACGGTTTTCTCTAAAATGCTCTTGATTTCTCTGTTGGATAGCTCGGCTTGCCCATTCATCTGCGGGTGGTAGGCTATGGATGTATGATGTGTAACCCCATACTTTTTGAACAGGGCTTCTACAACTCGATTGCAAAAATGAGTCCTGCGATCACTAATAATAGCTTTGGGTGTGCCAAACCTGACAAATATATTAGTCCTCACAAAATCGATAACAACCTTAGCATCGTTAGTACGCGTGGCTTTCGCCTCATTCCATTTTGATACATAATCAACAACAAGAAGAATATATTCAAAGACAAAAAAGGAGGGAAAAGGTCCCATAAAATCGATGCCCTAAATATCGAAAATCTCACAAACCATTATGGGCATTTGCGGCATTTCATTACAGCGACCAATGTTACCTGTCATCTGGCATCTGTCATAAGCTTTGCAAAAGGCATATGCATCTCTAAACAGGTCTGACCAATAAAATCCAAACTCAAGCACCTTTCTTGCTGTCCTTTTCGGTCCAAAGTGACCACAACAAGCCGATGAGTGACTGAATTGCAAGATGGATTCGATTTCATTTTCAGGCACACATCGTTGTACAATCTGATTCGAGCACATCTTCCACAGGTATGGATCATCCCAAATGTAATATTTGGTGTCACTTTTGAGCTTATGGCATTGTGCTGGAGTGTAACTTTCAGGGTACCCATGTTTTGCTAAGAAATTCACCAAGTCTGCATACCATGGGTTGCGACATGGCCATGTTGTGTCCACCTGAAACAATTGTTCGTCTAGAAATTCTGCACTAACAACTTCTTCAGTAGTCGATGAGTTTACAATACGACTGAGATGATCAGCAACAAAGTTCTCAACTCCTTTCTTGTCTCTAACCTCAAGCTGGAATTCTTGAAGCAATAACACCCATCGAATCATTCTCGGTTTTGCGTCTTGCTTAGTGTTTCAAAGCGGCATGGTTGGTATAAACAATCACCCTGGTGCTAAGCAAATAGGATCTGAATTTTTCCAATGCAAAGACCACAACAAAGAGCTCCTTTTCAGTGGTTGTATAAATTTTCTGTGCATCATCCAAGGTTTTGGACACATAGAAAGTGACATGTGGATCCCTTCTTATTCTCTATCCCAAAACTGCACCAACAACAAAGTTACTAGCATTGTATATGATCTTGAATGGAAGATTCCAATCCGGAGCTTTAATTATTGGAGCGGACACAAGTTTCTCCTTCAGCAAATCGAAAGCATGCTAACATGCTTCTCTAAACTCAAAGACAGCTTCTTTATGCAGTAGACAACTCATTGGGTGGGCAATCTTGGCAAAATCCTTGATGAACGTGCGATAGAATCCTGCATGGCTAAGAAAAGATCGAACTTCCCGCACACTTCCGGGGTAAGGTAATGAACTAATAATATCAATTTTCGATTTGTCCACCTCAATTCCTCTAGCTGAAACTATATGTCCTAAAATTAATCCTTGATTAACCATAAAATGGCATTTTTCATAATTTAGAACAGGATTGGTTTCAATGCATATTTTAAGACCTTTATCAAGTTATCAAGACATGCAGCAAAAAAGTCCCCATATACAGTGAAATCATCCATGAAAACCTCAATTATATTTTCTACATAATCAGAGAAAATACTTACCATACATCTCTGAAATATAGCAGGCGCGTTACATAGTCCGAATGGCATGCGTTTATATGCAAAAGTGCCAAACGGACATGTGAACGTGGTCTTTTCTTGATCTTCAGGGGCGACTGGAATCTGGTGGAAACCTGAGTACCCATCCAAACAGCAATAATGGGTTCGGCCTGCAAGATGCTCCAACATTTGGTCGATGAAGCAGCGGAAAGTGATCCTTGCATATGGCTGCGTTCAACTTCCTGTAATCGATGCATACGCGCCACCCATTCTGAACTCTCGTTGGAACCAACTCCCTTGTCTCATTTTTCACTACTGTAATCCTGGTCTTCTTTGGAATGACTTGAGTGGGGCTCACCCATCTACTGTTTGAGATCGCATAAATTACATCAGCATCTAGTAATTTCAGGATCTCCTTCTTGACATTTTCCATCATTGGGGGATTGAATCTCCACTGTGGCTGCCTACTAGGTTTGCAATCATCTCCTAAGAGGATTCGGTGCATGCATATCGTTGGACTAATCCCCTTTATGTCTGCAATCGTCCATCCCATGGCTTCCTTATTTTCCCGAAGTACTCTGATCAAGCTATCCTCCTCTGTTTTGGTTAGCTCGCTGGAGATAATCACTGGAAACGTGTCATTAGGCCCCAAAAAAGCATATTTGAGATGAGGAGGTAGCGGTTTGAGCTCCAATTCTGGCGGTTTTTCAATGGAAGGAAGAATTTTGTTTCTTCCAACTACAGCATGGTCAAGACGTGATTCAGCTGTTGTTTTGTACTATATTTGAATCTGGTTTACAGGTTTGAGCGCTTCAAGGTCTTGGACGACATATATAAGCTCTTTCAGATTTATGAGGTTTTCAGCCAAAGAAACCTATAAAGGATCACCACTACACATCTCCAAAAATTTATTCGTGTAAATGTCAGAGAAATTGATTGCAAAAACAAAAGCATAATCAATAGCGTGCTTAATTGCTCTGGTTATGTCAAATTTAATCATAGCACCATCAAATTCCATAGTCAATGTCCCCTCATGCACATCAATCTTAGTGTGGGCTGTTTTCAAGAATGGGCGTCTTAACAGTATCATTCCCGGGTTAGAAGAAGTTCCCCCTTCCATATTTAAGACATAAAAATCCGCAGGGAATACTAAGTCATTTACTGGTATAAGAACATCTTCTAATACTCCTTCAGGAAAAACACTAGACCTATTAGCTAATGTCAAAACTACACCATTTTGTTTCAAAGGGCCCAAATTCAATGCAGAGTAAATAGACAAAGGCATTAAATTAATAGAAGCACTAAGATCATACATAGCTTATTCTATGCCTACATTGCCTATCTTGCAAGGAATTGTGAACATACCCGGGTCTTGTTCTTTTATGGGTAATTTACCTTGAAGTACTGCTGAAACAGTCTCACCCATGGGTACCCTCTCATTGGCCCGAACTTTGTTCATCCTAGTTCAGCGTTCTTTTAAAAATTTACAATACCGTGGTGCATGTTTGATGGCTGTCAAGAGTGGAATGTTGATTTCCACCTTCTTTAAAGTTTTGAACACCTCTGTGTCATCTGTAGCTCTCTTCTTTCTCACCAATCGATGTGTAAATGGTAGTTTTTCAGGATTGGATTGGATTAGCTCTTCGATGGGGGTTGTTTTCTCTGTTTTGGCTGGTGTTGCACGGTCACATGGGGCTAATGCTTTCGGTGCTGGTGCTTCAAGTTCTTTACCGCTTCTCAAGGTAATTGCACTAACGTTGTGCCTTGGATTCACATCAGATTGGGAGGGCAATTTTCCTTTATTTTCAAGTTTGTTGAAAAAAGAGATTAATTGGTTAATTTGATTTTCCATTGTGCTCATCTTATCAACACTTTTCTGCTGAGATTCCACCAATTGCGCCATCATGCCCCTCAAAGAATTGATTTCTTCTCTATAATTCATCCGAAGGGCTATTGCTGCTGTTGGTTATTACCATACCTCAAATTTGGATGATCCCTCTACCCCGGATTGTATGAATTGGAGAAGGGATCATATTTCCTTTGGTATTAGGCATTGAAGTCTCCCATGGCATTAACCATCTCACTGCTGGATTCCTCTTGCAGTGTTGGGCATGCATTAGTGGGATGTCCTTGAAAACAACAAATACCATAAACTTGGGCTTGTTGCCCTTGGTTAGAAGCACCTGCACTTCCAATAATACTCTTTTCCAACAATTGATTAAGCTTATCCAATTTAGATTCGAGATTAGAAGACCTTACTGTTGGTGTGCCCTAGTTCTTAGGGCATTGGATTCTTGTATTTTGTATTATACATTAAGAGTCATGTATGAATACATTATTTGTGTCACATTAATAAAGGCAATTAATCTATTTCATTTATATCTTGTGCTATAATATGAGTAGAGTATCCATTGATTGATAATCATAAAACCTATCCCAGGTCTGTTCTAATCGTGGGAACGAATAGAACCACAGACTTGTATATTCGATGACTGTATGGCAGTTCTTAACTAGCCATAGTACTTGTATAGTCAGTCATGAATATAGGTACATGTCGTTGACATAGGACTGGATCGATTGGCACAAGAAAGCCATATGGTTGTCACGTCATAGGTCTTTCTTGACTCAACAACTTCTTGTGAATCAGGTTGTTCCATTTGAAACTCACTTTCAACTTGGTTATCCATATTTTCTTGTAGGTGTACTTTACTCCCACTGATTCCTTTGGAAATAAACTCTTTTTCCAGGAATGTACCACCCTTAGCAACAAACACTTTGTTTTCACTAGGATTGTAAAAGAAATAACCTTTAGTTTCTTTTGGATAACCAACAAAATTGCATTTCACAGATTTTGGTGCTAACTTATCTGAAATCAAATATTTCACATAAGCTTCGCATCCCCAAATCTTGAGAAAAGACAAATTTGGTTTCTTACCAATCCATATCTCATATGGTGTCTTTTCAACTGCTTTTGATGGAACTCGGTTCAGTGTGAATGCCGCTGTTTCAAGTGCATATCCCCAAAAGGATAGAGGAAGATTTGTTTGACTCATCATCGACCGAACCATATCCAATAAAGTCCGGTTCCTCCTCTCAGACACACCATTCCACTGTGGTGTACCAGGAGGAGTCAATTGTGAGACAATCCCACAATTTCTAAGATGATCGTCAAACTCTTGGCTCAAATATTCACCACCTCGATCAGATCTAAGTGCTTTAATTGTCTTGCCAAGTTGGTTTTGTACTTCATTTTGGAAGGCTTTGAACATTTCAAAGGATTCTGACTTATGCTTCATTAGATATAGATAACCATATCTACTGAAGTCATCAGTGAACGTAATGAAGTATTGAAAACCACCTCTAGCAGTTGTGCTCATAGGCCCACATACATCTGTATGTATGAGTTCTAATAAGTCACTAGCCCTTTCACTGTGACCAGTAAAGGGACTCTTGGTCATCTTACCCATTAAACAAGACTCGCAAGTGTCATATGTTTCAAAAACGTCTAGACCCAAAATTCCATCTTTATGGAGTTTTGAAATGCGTTTCTCATTAATGTGTCCTAGACGACAGTGCCAGAGATAAGTAGGATTCACAATATTTGTTCTTATCCTTTTGGTATTTATGTTATATACATGCTCATCATAACCTTCACTAAGGTTCAACAAATAAAGACCATCATGTAAATCCGCATTTGCATAAAACAAGTCTTTATTGAAAAGCAATAAGTGATTATTCTCAATAACACATTTAAATCCTTCCTTGTCCAAACATGAAATAGAAATGATGTTCCTAGACAAATTAGGAACAAAATAACAATTATTCAAAAGGAGAACAAGTCCAGTTGGCAACTTGAGCTCGTAGCGACCGACTTCATAAGCAGCAACTCTAGCTCCATTCGCCACATGGAATTCTACCTCGCCCTTCTTGAGCTTTCTACTTCCTCTAAGCCCCTGCACATTCATACAAATGTGAGAACCACAACCGGTATCTAATACCCACGAAGTAGAAATAGAAGTAGAATGAAGTATTTCAATAACATGAATACCTTGATTAGCGGTCTCACCGCCTCTCTTCTTCCTCAAGTCCTCCAAATAAAGCTTGCAATTTCTGCGCCAATGACCAGGCTGATTGCAGAAATGGCATGCGCCTTCCTTTGGAGGCTTTGCCTTGGTAACAGCTTTGGGCTTCTTTGCATCCTTCCCAAACTCTTTGGGTTTGTGTGCTTTACCCTTCTTCTTCTGGATCCTACCCTTTTGCACCATATGGATCCCTTTGGAGCTTGGCTTCTCTTTTATCGTTACTTCAGCGTTTTTCAGCATCCCATGCAGTTCGCTGACCGTTTTGTCCATATCATTCATGTGATAATTCATGACAAAATGGGAGTAACTCTCGGGAAGAGAATTAAGGATCAAATCCGTTGCCAACTCAGGTCTGAGTGGCGAACCAAGCCTCTCCAACTGATCAATGTACCCTTTCATCTTCAGAACATGGGCACTAACCGAACTCCCTTCGGTCATCTTGCACCCAACCAAAGATCTTAAGGTCTCATACCTTTCCCTCCTCGCTTGCTTTTGGAACATTTCCTTAAGCTCTTGAGACATCTCATATGCCTCAAATGTTTCCAGATCCTTCTGAAGTTCCGAAATCATTGATGCGAGCATCAGGCATTGTACATCAATTTGATCATTTTGATGCTTGTGGAAAGCATCCCTTTCAGCTCTTGAAGCTGTGGTGGGTGGAGGCGGGCAAAGGCCCATCCAGAACATATAGCTTTCGCTCTTGCTTGAGAACAATTCTCAAGTTGCGATACCAGTCTAGATAATTGGTTCCGTTCAGTTTATCCTTCTCAAGGATAGATCGAATAGAACCGGGATTGCTTGTGTTTGCCATTTATCTACAACAGAAAATATATGCAAAGTTAATTACATAAGGGAATTAAACTCCCACTAAAATTATAAAACCCTTTAAAAAATTTAAGTGGGTAAAAGACCCAAAATCCATATTTAACCATAGCACTGCTTTGGCATGTCCCTATGATTGAATATAATTTCGGTAGACATCACCATGTCAATTACATCATTATGTAACTCTTTTAATTTATGAGATGCATGATATCATATATCATATTTAATTTGTATGTTACTCATCTCATCCTTGCCTCGGGCTCAAACACCTTTTTGATTAACCCTTTAGTTAAGCCAATTACAACACAATGAGAATCACCTTTTCTCATATTATTGCTTCGCTAAGGTCACAACATGCGTACCCGCCCTGGCGGTATACCATGATGTGAACATAGTACTTGACAAGTGTTATACGTAATTGGGTGGCAAAATATAAACTTCATAAGTTTATTTAGGGTTTATTAATTCCTGTGATTCAATTGTATCTCATACAATGCATGGCATTAACATTAATCTTTCTAAGTTAATATTAATTCTAGCATGGCATCCAATGTCATACATTCATTTAGCATGCATATTTCATACTTAGCATGGCATCACATGGCATCAAAATATAAAACATGCAATAGACTCGAAAGACCGTGTTATGGTATGGTTTTATCTACATTGATTTTCATAGGCCAATATGAAAATCAACAGGTCATTTCCTAGGTGGTTGTAACCATCGCATGGTCACAGCACAGCCGCACCCCTTGGATCCGTCTTCACGTCTTTGTTCCTTGGCACCATCTCATGGATTTACATACTTTACAAAATTGCATCCTATACAATTTTCTAGTAAATAAAATTTACAACCAATAAATTGCATCCTATACAATTTATCTAGAAAAATAAGATTACATAAATACAAACGACTCGCAGGCCGTATTTATAAAACCTTACATTCACCAAAACCAAAAGAAAATAAAAAAATATCCAAGGGTCCAAAACCATACCAAAACACCATGCATAAAATTATCACAATAATTTTATATCTACAAGATTTAGGGTTCATAAAGGGTAAAATACAATCCTATTGTATTTAGAGTAATTGATTTGAAAAATCGTAAATGTGTAGAAACAATTTCCACACATAAACGAAAAACACCAAACCCAACTTCCAGCGATCCAACTCGCTGCTGAGTTGGACGGGGGTACGGGGGCGGTAGCCCCTGTTGCGAAGCAAGCGCCGCAGGCAAAAAAAAATTTTCGCGCAAAAAACAGCCCCCTCTGAAAATTCCCAGGTGGCACGCCGTGCCAAGGTTGGCACGCCGTCGTGCCGCCATTCTGGTCGCAACACTGGAAACGGTTTCCAGTTGGCCCGGCGTGCAAAGGCCCAGCACGTCGTGCCATATGCAATATTTTCAGGTTGGCACGCCGTGCCAAATCGGCACGCCCGCGTGCCACCATTCTGAACTCAAGCATCCAGGAACGATTTCCTGTTGGCACGCCGTGCCAAAACCGGCACGCCGGCGTGCCAACATGCTGAATCCAAAATTTCACCCCTTTTTCTGATTCAAAACAATTACAACCAAATCATTCACAATGATTCACATTAAAATCAAATTTTAAACATGTTATTCACAATAACATTGAACCCTAAATCAAGAACATACAACCCTAACATGCAATTTTGATCTAATCAAAATAACAAATCCAATTCAACCAATGCACAAGTGGCTCTGATACCACTGTTGGGGAATTAATCGCACAAACAAACATAAAACGCAGCGGAAAAAGATTAATCCCCACCAAGGACCCATGTACATTACATTGAATCGGAAGGAGGGTTAAAGAATTACCTTAATTCTTTGAAGTTTGAATCACTTAGGAACCAAAATTGCTTCCCTCTACGGTTGATCCACACGGAGCAATACGTTCACCGCGTGCTAGCGCCGGGATAGAAGAAACGGTTTCCTCGAATCGAGAGAGAGGCAGAAAATCAAATTTTCTCTTGGCTTGGAGAGGAGAATTTCGGCTGGCTATTCTCTTGTGTTGGCTGGCCGAAAATCTGCTATAGTATTAGTGTAGAGTGTAATTAGGTTTAGGTTAATTGTTTCCTTAAATAATTAACCTAAATAGTTAATTATAATTATAACCTAATACACCTATTAGTTATAATTATATATTAACCCACACAATTTAATATTAATTCTCAATTAACATTAAATCAAATCAATTCTCCATAATACATATATGTATATATAATATTATAATTAATTATATCTCCATATAATTTAATTATAATATGTAGCATACTTTATGCAATATTAATCACATTAATATTTATATATACATACATAAATATATATCATTATATATATTTATTCTCTTTCTCATTCATAAATTATTATCCAATAATAATTTATACCCGATAAGATGAACTTCATTTTGCTCTTGTGTGTGACCCCATAGGATCATATTAATTGGCAATAAGGAAATTACCATAATGTCCTTATAGGTCACAAGCGGACTCTAGCAAGCCATTACGACTACCCAATTAATATGATTGGAATGATCCAATACCTATTTATAGAATGTCATATTCCCTTTTGTCTCATTGATATCAAGATTAATTATAAGACATGGTACACTTGTCAATCTTATATAATTAATCATATGCTTTCTCGATCTCAAAGTAAACTGTTCAGACAAATCAATTGATACTCTTATCAATTATTTGAGCACGGCCATGCATTTAACAGTCTTACTTATCGAGGGGCCCAGTGATATCGCTCTCTTGTTAGAGAGGGACAAAATCCCATATCTGTCACTCACATCCCTAAGCATGAGTCATATTGTACCCAACCACAGCCTTTATAACTACTCTGTTACAAGCAGCGTTTGACTGCGTCAAAGCACAACATGAATTCATCCCGGAATCCATGCTGACCTCAGGTCAAAGGAATCAGCTGATGACACTACTATAATCAAGATCAGTTGTGACACGTGACCATGAACTTGATCTTATAGTGGGTCTCCAGCAACATGTTCTCTAACACATTGCCCGTGAGTATAATCTGTATCTGTATACACTATATTCATCTTATGAATATCCATTATCACTCACACTAGTCTTAGTTTGTTATTATTCCCATAATAACAATCGACTAGGGAAATTTAGAATTACACAATTAATTCATGGATACATTATCATAAATACTAACATACAAATATATATGATAAAATAAGTCTTTATTAATGACTTAAGAAGATTGTTTACATAATCCAACATTGGCTTAGGGCACAATCTCTAACACTCTATCTTAGTTAATGAAATCGGAATCGTCGTAAATCATAAAGACTAAATTATTCACTTCCATTAACTTTACACAAAGCTAACTTGCCACTACGATAGAACAACAATCACAGATTTATTATTCTATTCAGCAATATGCAGTAAAATCAATCAATTAACTGGCCAAATTAATTTGATTAAATCAATAGCAATAGAACAATTTACAGTGCAGGAATTGAACAAATATTCGAATAAAAGAATACAATTAAAACATAAGTCTCATGAATCAAATGGAATTAAACTTCCAAGTACCTTAACTAGAAGAAAGTTTAGCTACTCATAAATAAACAAAATCCACAGAAAAATTCTCCAAAAAACGTGCAGCCTCTTCTCCTCTTTAGCTCTTGTGTTTTAATTCAAAAGGGCCCCCTTTCTTTCCCCCTTTTGTTCTTTTTATAGTCTTCGCTTTTAAGACCTAATTAGGAGTCTAGAGTTAGCCTCCTTAAACAAAAGACCTGCCCAAAATTTTAAGTGCAAGCAATGGGCCCCTTAAAGAGAAATCCAGCCCAACAGGGGATAAAGTGCCCAAATAAGAAGAAAAAGTCAACAGAGGAAGGTTGACCTGCAGGACCTAAGCATGCTACAGAAAATCTTAGCTAACTTCTTCGATACAACTCCGATTGGCGCGATTTAAGATGCTATGAAAAGCTAACGGATAGACAAACAACGTTGCAGAATAAATCTGGAGCTAAAATAGCCTCCAACTCTTCCGAAAATCCAGCTGAAGTTTAGCCTCCAATGAATCCTCTTCTAGCAGCCTTTCTAATTAGCCAAAATCTACTTCTAAACACCTAAAAGTGATAAACAACACTAATAAGAATAAATAAAATAAAACAAACTAACTAACTAAGAAAATAATAAAATTAATACTAAAATGCAAAAATAACTAAGAAAATAAGTTAAAATGGACCTAAATATGCCTATGGGAATATGAGCTATCATGAAGGGAGTTTGGAAGAATAACAGGTTGTACCACTGTCAAGGTTTGGAACTATAGCATTGGCTTCTAATGATGAGAAAGAGTTAGAAGTGGTCAGGTTGTGGCATTTGCGCTTCGGGCATGCTGGTGAGAAATCCTTGAATCTTTTGGTGAAACAAGGATTATTGAAAGATGTTCAAGCTTGTAAATTGGACTTTTGTGAGCATTGTGTCAAAGGGAAAAAGACAAGGGTGAAATTTGGAACAGCAATCCATGATACTAAAGGTATTTTAGACTGTGTTCACTTTGATGTATGGAGGCCTTCCAAGAATGCAGCGATGAGAGGAAAATATTACTATGTCACCTTTGTTGATGATTTTTCCCTGAGAGTTTGGGTGTATTCCATGAAGGCTAAGGATGAAGTGCTTGGAATTTTCCTTACATGGAAAAAAATGATGGAAAATCAGACATGTCGAAAGATCAAGCGTCTCCAAACAGATAATGGCGGGGAGTACAAGAGTGATCCATTTATGAAAGCTTGTGAGGAAGAAGGCATTGTTAGACACTTTACAATCAGGCATACACCACAACAAAATGGGATGGCAGAACGCATGAATCGGACTTTGCTGGAGAAAGTTCGGTGTATGTTGTCCAATGTTGGGTTGGGCAAATAGTTTTGGGTTGAAGCTATTACATATGCAAGTTATCTCATTAATCACCCACCATCTAGTGCTATTAGTGGAAAGAAACCACTAGAGAAGTGGTATGGAAAACCTGCTACAAATTATGATTCCTTACATTTGTTTGGTTGTACTGCTTATTATTATGTTAAGGAGTCAAAATTGGATCCTCGTGCAAAGAAAGCAATTTTCATGGGGATCACCTATGGCGTGAAAGGATATCAACTTTGGTATCCAGAGTCAAAGAAAGTAATCTTCAGCAGGGATGTTACCTTTGATGAATCTACCATGTTGAGAAAGGTGACAATTGAAACCATTGAGCAGGCAAATGGGACTCCCAAACAGATGGAGTTTGAAAGGAAAATCGTTAGACCAGTAAATAATGAAGCAAATGCAGAAAATCCTATGGTAAATATGGAGTCCGATGAAGATGAGGTTTTAACCCAAGAATCTCTACAGCAACATAAATCAATTGCATTGAGTAAGCCAAAAAGAACAATCAGAAAGCTTGATCGCTATGTTGATATGGTGGCTTATGCATTCCAAATTGCAAATGATGACATTGCTACCACTCATAATGAAGTAGTTAGAAGTTCAGAAGAAGATAAGTATAAAAATGCCATAAATGAAGAAATGCAGTCCCTTTATAAGAATCAGACTTGGAAGCTAACTAGTCTGCCAAAGGGAAAGAAGGCAACTGGGTTCAAATTGGTATATGCAAAGAAAGATGGATTTCCTGATGAATTTGATGTTCGCTACAAAGCTAGGTTGGTGGCTAAAGGCTACGCTCATACGGAGGGAATTGACTATAATGAAGTATTTTCTTCAGTTGTGAAACACTCTTCTATCCGTATTCTGTTGGCTTTAGTAGCACAATTGGAGTTGGAACTAGTTCAGTTGGATGTAAAAACTGCATTTTTATATGGAAACTTGGACGAGGAAATCTATATGGTTCAGCTAGAAGGATTCAAGTTTACTGGAAGAGAAGATATGGTTTGTAAACTTGAATTGTTGTACGGATTGAAGCAATCTCCAAGGCAGTGGTACAAATGATTTGACAAGTTTATGATGGGGTAGAAGTACACAAGAAGCAAATATGATCATTGTGTGTATTTGCGTAAGCTTCAAGATGGATCCTACATATATCTACTTCTTTATGTTGATGATATGTTGATAGCTTCCGGGAGTCTAATAGAGATTGAAAGGTTAAAGACTCAGTTGAACAGAGAGTTTGAAATGATGGATCTCGGTAAAGCCAAGAAGATTCTTGGCATGGAGATAAGCATAGATAGGAAGTTAAGGAGACTTTGTTTGACTCAGAATCAATATTTGAGAAAGGTGTTAATTCATTTTGGCATGAATGAAAAGTCAAAACCTGTTAGTACTCCTCTTGCTCCTTATTTCAAGCTCAGTGCAGCTATGTCTCAAACAGATGAAGCATAGCAAGAATACATGAAGAAAGTACCATATGCAAATGCAGTTGGTAGCTTGATGTATGCTATGGTGTGTACAAGGCTTGACATTTCACATGCAGTTGGGGTTGTGAGCAGGTATATGCATGATCCTGGAAAGGAACATTGGCAAGCTGTGAAATGGATTCTACGGTACATTCTGAACACTGTATATGTTGGTTTGACATTTCAGCAAGATAAGCAATATGGTCAATGTGTAGTTTGATATTGTGATTCTGATTATGCTAGTGATTTGGACAAACGGCGATCAACTACTTGTTACGTGTTCACTCTTGCGAAGGCACCGGTCAGTTGGAAGTCTACTTTACAGTCAACGGTTGCTTTGTCTACTATAGAGGTAGAGTATATGGCAGTTACAGAAGCTGGGAAGGAGGCAATTTGGCTTCAAGGATTGCTCGGTGAATTAGGGGTTTAACAAGAGCATGTCAAAGTGCATTGTGATAGTCAAAGTGCTATCCATTTAGCAAAGAACCAAGTTTACCATGCAAGGATAAAGCATATCGATGTTCGTTATTACTTTGTATGAGAGGTTCTGGAAGAAGGTGGAGTTGCCATCAAGAAGATTCGGACCTCTGAGAATCCTGCTAATATGTTAACAAAAGTAGTGACTGCGGTTAAGTTGCAACATTGTTGGACTTGATCAACATTGTCAAGAATTGAAGATTGCATTTGGGTTACAGAAGTTGAGAAATTTGAAGAGATGTGGAATTTGCCAAGGTGGAGATTTGTTGTTTTTCCTTGTTTGCCAAATCCCACATCGCGTAATTGGCCAAGGAATAGTATTTTTCAATACTATAAATATAGGTCCCTACTTAGCTTATTTCTTATCCCAAAAATTGCTTATCTTTCTTAAGGCAATTTTCTTCTTTCTCTTGTAACATTTCTTAAGTGAAATATTAATTTGGTAGTGTCCGAGGACGTAGGCATAATTGGCCGAACCTCGTTAAATTTTTTAGTGTTATTTATTTAATAGCTATTGTCGGGTATAGTTGTGATAGGCTATTGTGCTATTAAATTACATGTCTAGGAAAATTTTGTCTAAGGAGGCTGGTATTTAAGTGGTCCATTTGTGACCCTCCACCATTTCTTGGAAATTTTTGTGATGTGATTTTTCAGTATAATAGTATATACTCTATTTGTTTAACCCGAAATTTCATAACAGTAGCACTGTTGTAACTTTATGGAATAATATCAGACAAATCTATCAAAGAAAAACTGATACAAATAATTTTTTTTTTTCTAAAAAAAACAAAATCAATAGTACAATGCTCCTCTGTTTTACACTTTTATGAATTTGGATTTGACCGAATAAAGTCATCATTTACATTATTTTACACTGATTCTTATGTTTTTGTTCCCTTATAGTTTTGTAGTATGTTTTGGGTTTATTTTCCGTATATAGTTACGACTCGAAACTTGTTATATTTCAATCTTAATTAACCTATCTCGCTTTGTACATTTGTATTTTTGTCTTTCAGCTTCAAAGACTTCTGGTAATTATTTTTGTATACAAGTATTAGAAACTATTTGAACTTACATATATGTGTAAAACTATTTACAATTCATTCTACGTACATTTCAATTATTTTGGGATACTAATTATATATGACTTATCAAAGTATCAAAACGAGAAGTAAACTTAGATTTTAAATTATATGATTAATACATAATTAGTCATATCTATGACTATTAACATGCGTCAATTTTACATAATTACATCAACTCTTAAATTAATGAACTATGTCACTAAATTCACAACATAAATATATTTTGTAGATTTCAAGCAAACCTTCGATTTGATACTGATTACGGATACAAGAAAATGAATGGAGGAATTTTGGATTGATAGAAGTTTGATTTGTGATTATTTCCATATTCTTGTGATCTTATGTCATACTCAAATGAAAAAAAATTGGATAATGTGACATTATTCTCGATACACGTGTCAAATAATAGCGTGTGAATTTTACATGACTGTACCATTGCTAAATATCACCAAATTAATAAAAAGGTTATGATATTTAAAACTCGTAACATTTTAGTAAGTTTGGGATCAAAAGTACTTTTATTATTTCAAATGTGAGTTGTTATAACTCTGCAATTCAATAATTAGTCGCCAATGATCTGTCAATTGCTATAGCAAAGGTCCAAAACCAATTTATTGTATATATATATATATATTATGAAATAGTGAGTTTGATACATATGTAAATTACTTATATAAAGCTTGTATATGGATCATTTAGGTTGAGTGAGATCAAGAGAAATGTGCTTGAGAAGAAGGGGGACAACAACATCAGGAGAGCTGAGTTGAGGCAAGTGACCACTTGTTGGCATGAGTTCGATAATTGATGGTCCGCCTGCATTTTGATGCATATGTTCACAAACCTTGGGAGGCACCGACATGTCTTTTGAGCTCTGCAAAATGTGCCAAGGGATTTTGATCATTGGTAGAATATGTCTAAAGTCACTTAAGAAGACTGTTTGGGCTAAATTCAAGGCTATGTCTGGTCTCATGTTGAATAGGGTCCGTGAGAATTCTTGTACAGCCACAGATTCCATGTCTCCACCAACTATCATAGGAGCAAACCCTGAGCACCATGATTCATAGTTGGTACGCATTCCTTCTAACATTTCTTCTACTTCTTCTTGCTTGAATCCTCCATCGTAATCCTTATCATTCAATAGCCTGCTCCATTTTATACATTTATGGAAATCATATCTAAGTCATTACACGCCATGTGGGAACAGTCTTTTAATAAAATCGAGATTGCAGAAATCTGTTTTTGAAAGTTCTTGGTTACTGTCTTATGATACCTTGTAAGAAATCATTTAATTGCCCTAATAATTTTTTTTATTGAAATGTCAACTTGATTGATTTTTTTATTCAAAGGGGTGACATAAAGATCTAACAATGGAACCAAAATAGAACAAGCATCTACTAGAAAAAAAAAAAAAAAAGGAACAATCAAGCTAAGTTAGTACAGTCTGAAACAACAGAACCAAAACAAAAAAGACATGTCCAAAGAAGAGTTACTAAGAGCCTGAGCTAATTCTTTTTACTCAGTAAAAAAAAAAAAAAAAAGTGTTGCAACTAAATTTGATAAAATTTTACAGCCACTGATACATATGATAACAACTTTTGGATATTGCTACAAAATGAACTTTTTAACCGAAAAATTTGTTTTCCTGTAAATAGTTTTGCTACCAAATCTACCATTTCTTGTAGTGATTTTCAAACTTCCCTCATAGATAAAGTTGCAAGAGTAGTATTTAATTTATAATTAAATTACCAACTAAAACTTAAATTTATTGAATTCTTTTCTTTTTACGAAAAATCAAACACGTTAAATATCATGGAGTAAATTATGCAAGATTAAAGAGATAAAGGGTGTGTGTTGAATCCCACATTGGTAAATGAGGAAGTTACGACTCTTTATATATAAATATGTGAGTCAATCCTCTGGGTTTGAGGAACTTTTTGGGGATGAATTATACCTTTGGTTAGAGTGTGGAAACATTTGAGGCCCTTGTCTTAAAACTAATTAAAGAGACATAAAAGAAATTAATGACAAGGAAGATTAAGTTTACCTGGGAGTAGCACAGAGGGTGACAAGCTTAGAGATGAGATCAGGGCGAGAAATAGAGGCAATAGCACCAACCATGCCTTTAGATGAGTGACCAACAAAAACACAAGACTTGACCTTTAATTCTTCTAAGATGGCAAGCAAATCATGAACATAACCATCCATAGTAGAGTATCTCTCAAAATCATAATAATCAGGATTAGTGCAACCAGCACCCAAATTATCATATAAGACAACACGGTAATTTTCAAGTAGATATGGAACCACAAACTTCCAAACAGATTGATCAGTGCCAAAGCCGTGGGATAGGATTACCACTTGCTCACCTGACCCCAAAATGCTTACATTGTGGGCTTCTACTATTCCCATTTTCTTCTTTAATTTTTTCTAGCTACCCTCCTTATTTTTTCTCGATCAAAACAACTGCCATCTGTATTTATACTGCTTCATGACACGCATGCTGTCAAAACCCTACTTTTAACAAAACACAATGTCAATTAAATAATTTTTGTTACAGTATTATTTTATGTTGTAATTTCAAGATCTGTTACAGTATAAAATATAATTAAACGTATCAATTGTGTTATAAAATTTCTTTTATCATCAAAAAGGTAATTTTTTTGCCTTACTTCAAGGAATTTGATGAAATATATATAGAGCATAAACATAGAATTTCATAAAAGGAATACTGCAAATGCAGTACCTGTGGCTCACACTAATTGAAGAACAATATAATGCCTATTTATAGGCTTACAATGCTATCTAAAGCATAACAACTAAATCAAATTTGAATTTAAAAAAATCTAATATTTTATTTTTCTAACAAACTTGATGAATATCTAAGATATGATTACAGATTTTGCAATCAAATTCCAACACTCCCTCTTGATTCAAAATCTGCAAACTTTTGTTTAGCTTTTTGAATCTTGCTGAAGCACTTATTCTTGACTTTGTAGCTGAAAAAAGCATTGGATATAATTATGGGTCATGGGTCATTTTTGTGGGTCATGGTTCATTGTTGTGGGTCATTTTATGGGTCATAGTTATAGATATGGGTCATGGGCATGGTATGGGTCATGGGCATGATATGGGTCATAGTTATGGGTTGTTGGCATGAGTCATCGGTATAAGTCATTGGCATGGATCATGTCACAGTTTTGAGACTTGCCGGTCTCTTCAAAATAATATTACAGTTTTGAGACATGTCGGTCTCTTCAAAATAATATTACAGTTTTGAGACATGTCGGTCTCTTCAAAATAATGTATCTTCATTTTGCAGCTTTTCTTCATCAACACATGCTTGCATCACTTAATGTGCTTTGTTCTTGCAAACTTTCTGATCTTTATTTTTTTGGATCACTCACAGGTCCCTCAAGAAGATAGCTCTGATACCATGATGAAATATATATAGAGCATAAACATAGAATTTCATAAAAGGAATACTGCAAATGCAGTACCTGTGGCTCACACTAATTGAAGAACAATATAATGCCTATTTATAGGCTTACAATGCTATCTAAAGCATAACAACTAAATCAAATTTGAATTTAAAAAAATCTAATATTTTATTTTTCTAACAAACTTGATGAATATCTAAGATATGATTACAGATTTTGCAATCAAATTCCAACAGAATTATTGCATCCAAAAGTTTAAAGTTATACACTTTGGGTTTGAAATATGTACAATAGAGATTCACTCTACCATATGTAAAAGTTTAATCAGCAAATAGAGCTACCAGTATTCGAACTATCGACCTCTAAAGACTTTGATACCACTTTAATCATTCATTTGATTCAAAAGCTTAAACTGATAGATAAAAATCTAATTGATAGAAAATAGTGCACCCCACATATACTCACACATATTATTGACAGAGAATAGTATACTAGAGATGATAAAGCTGCATATTTTGAATCCTTTCACCTAGTTGAGGATCTAGGGTATGGTGCACCCACGGTAGAGAAATTTTCCTTGGAGTTCGACGATAGGTTAGTTGAGGAGTACTGTAAATATGCACCATTTGAAAATGTGGTCTACTTAACATTGAAACGACCGCTATCTTTGCTTGCTTGTCACCTTGACATTTTGAGCTACTGGTTATTTGACACGAGAATTCCATAAAAAAGAAAAAAAGAAAATCTGATATGCTTAGTGCCTCAATTTAAAATATCAGCTAAAAAAAATATTTTTTTATGATAGATGAAAATTGTCAGAAATAATAATAAAAGAAATAACGAGCTTACCTATTAGTATAAACTTTTTGGTCAAACAATTGCAAGACTTGGTATCAGAGTCTCTTAGATCCAGAAATTGAATATTCGAATCTTGAGAGCTCCATTTGTTGATTAAATTTAACACATGGTATAGTGAACATGTGTTAGACTTCAAGCCCAATAAGCATTTGTGTGAGAGTGTCATAAATAATAATAATAACTATAATTAGCCCTTACCTATCGGTTTAAACTTTTGGTCAAACAATTACATGGCATGATTATGATCAACATGCAATATTATATGGAAAAATTACACCTTAAAAAAACATAATCCTCGTACATTTTCCATCTCTCTTTTTTCTATTTTGGTTGATCAAGTTCTTGTGATGAAAAGAACTGCCATATATATTTATATTGGAGTAATATAACAAAACGCAGATCGAGGTTAAGAAAGGAAAGATGTATTTGGTATAAGAAAAGCACCAAGTTCATGGATAGGACAAAAGTTTGCGTTTCCCATTAATGTCTTGGGAACCAACGTTTAGAATAGAGAATTAAATAGTGGTCTTTGGTTGTCTCCAATGTCTCATTTCAGATACATTTTGCCATTTCGAAGAGCGAAATGGTCTATGTATTTGGCACCTGGATTTTCAGAAGAACTGCTTAATTAACTGTGGATTCTTAGCAATTTCACAGAGCCGTAAGTCAGAAGGAATTGTATGGTCTTCTTTCTTTGTTTCTTTGCATTTATAAAGCGATTTATACTAGCAATGCCTTGAAATTGCCACACATTACCAGATATCTTATACACCGATCTGTATAAAAAAAGACAATGATACTATGTCAGTAAACCAATTAAGCTACTAATTAATAATGCTTATCTAACAATCAACGTTTTTATTTTGTGTACTTGATATACCATAACTGGAAATGCAGATTTAAAATTGTTCTTATTTGAGGTGACGCAAATTGCTCCAATTTACAATAAATAGAAGATAAAGAAAAAAAAAAACTTGCATCAATTCCATAAAAAATCACATTTTTGTGTGAAAAAAGTGTAGTACAGTTGGCAGTCCAACCTGAAACTTCTTCCTGTCAAACTCCATGTTCAAGAATGGTGGACTTACGTATACAAAAAAAAAAAAAAAAATCTCACGAAGCACTATAAATATGTGGCAGTTGTTGTGTTCTGATCATAAAAAAAAAAAAAAAAAAATGGGAATAGTAGAGGAAGCACACAATGTTAGGGTTTTGGGGTCAGGAGAGAAAGTTGTGGTCATATCTCACAGCTTTGGCACTGATCAGTCGGTGTGGCAATATGTGGTTCCATATCTGCTTGAAAATTACCGAGTTATATTATATGATAATATGGGTGATGGTTCCACTAATCCTGATTATTATGATTTTGAAAGATACTCAGCTATTGAAGGTTATGTTAATGATTTGCTTGCTATCTTAGAAGAATTACAGGTCGAGTCTTGTGTTTTCGTTGGTCACTCGGTTAAATCCATGGTTGGTGCCCTTGCTTCTATTTCTCGCCCCGGTGTCATCTATAAGATTGTCACTATCTGTGCTACTCCCAGGTACATATTTTCTTTTCTTTTATGTTTGTTCTCTCTTGCCTCTAAGATATGCTGTTGTTTTCATTAAGGCCTGTCCTATACGAGGCTTCATTTCCTCTTGAGGTAAAAATGATAGTATGATCTAGGGCTGAACTAATCTAGAACTACGTTAGAACTTCTTTGTTGCCATTGGCTCAGCCCTTATACGAGGATGAATTTGTATGTAACTTTGTTTTCATCACATTAATCACTATTCCAAAATCACATTTTCATATCATCATCAATAATTCTCTTAAAACCAAACGAATATAACCATACTAAAACAAAAATCTACCAAGAGATTACAAAAACTAGAAAGTGAGAGAAAAATATGGGGGGAGACCTCAGGCTTGGGCAGCCTCAACGTCTGGATAGACCTGAAGCGAGATCTTCAATTAGTCCTTTTAATTGTCTATAGCATCTTCATCACAAAGAAAAATATGGATTAAAATATTTTAGGTTGGAGATTGAAAAATATGAGAATAAGACATTGGAATTAAAAAATTTTGAGATCTTAAAAAATATGAGACCTAAATTCGTTGATCGCGCACGATACCGGAGTTTAGTCTTCTACTTGTTGAATTTCGCAAAATTCACAGAAGCAGAGTAAAAAGGAATTAATTCCGAAAATTTTATTCAATTGAAAACTGCCATTATAAACTATATTATAGCCTATTTATAGGCAAAGTATCCTAAATGTAATAAAACTCCTAAATAATTAAAACTCCTAAATAGTTTAAATTCCTAATTAGACTAAATAAGAAAAACTACTAAATAACTTAAAATACAAACAAAATAGGAATACTTATCAATTTAGGATCCTTTGAATAAAATCTATTCCTAATCCTAATTATAAAATAATTACAATTAAAATAAAGATACAATTTAAAATATATCTTTAATTTATTTCTATGATAGGTAATTGTTCCCAAGTTGAATTGTTGATCCCTTTTACTATTTGTGGCCTGCATCATACTCCTCCTCTTAGAAAAAACTCGACCTCGAGTTTTCCCGTTAAGAAACCAAGCTTTGAGTTTGTTAAATGGATCCATATTCAAAATATAGTTGACTCCAATACAATAAGCATCACCCTTCCAATAAGAATTCTCATATTTGTCTTCATATACATCATAGATTGGCGGTAAAGTTTCTTCAATACCAACAATCTTGTCACAAGAATCATAATCTACTACTTCAACACAAGCATAATCTTCATCATATGTTGGAGGTAAAGTCAAATCAAAGAATTTACCTTCTTCAAGTTTTGGTTTTTGAGAGAAAATTAGTTCATTCTTTCTGTCATAGAATTCTTCCAATCCAACAAAAGGGTCGTCTCTACCGAACGAGTTGACCAGATTCGTTTGTCTCCTATGGGGCTGATTAACCCTAACTTGGACAGCAATCATCTCTCCCATCCTCTCAGTCAATAGATCGACAGCCGCTTGGATTTGCTGTCCGATCGCTTGATTGAGGCGTTGCTCAATCCGTCGTTCCAGGTCCTCTTCCCCTGCGATGTCACCAACTCGTCTCTCTCTTCCTCGAGGCATGATGACGCAAGGTTAGGCTCTGATACCAACTGATGCAGCGGAAACTTCAAACGATAATACTAACATCCGTTGTTCGCGCACGATACCGGATAATAGTCTTTTACTAGTTGAATTTCGCAAAATTCACAAAAGCAGGGTAAAAGGAATTTAATTTCGAAATTTTATTTCAATCCAAAACTGCCATTACAAACTATATTATAGCCTATTTATAGGCAAAGTATCCTAAATGTAATAAAACTCCTAAATAGTTTCAATTCCTAATTAGACTAAATAAGAAAAACTACTAAATAACTTAAAATACAAACAAAATAGGAATCCTTATCAATTTAGGATCCTTTGAATAAAATCTATTCCTAATCCTAATTATAAAATAATTACAATTAAAATAAAAATACAATTTAAAATATATCTTTAATTTATTTCTATGATAGGTAATTGTTCCCAAGTTGAATTGTTGATCCCTTTTACTATTTGTGGCCCGCATCACTTATGATAGGATAGAGACTTACAATTAATACATTATTAAGCTATAATTATTAATAAGAAAGAGAATTGTAGTAAAAATAGATAAATTATTTTAATACTCTAATTAATATTTCACTAGTTTTGGTGAACAATCTTAAACGGTATATAAAAATGACCGAAGGGAGTGCATGGTATCATAAAAGTCAGAGCTTTAGAGTTCGAAAATTCTTGCAACCTTAAGTTAGTCATAAGAACATACTGAGTGCAGGTTATGCCAGAAATAATAAATATATATACTGTAAAATTACATTATCTACCCATTTTACAAAGTAGTAACTTATATGTGTTTTTAATGAAGCAGGCTATTGAACGATAAAGATTACCATGGAGGATTCGATCAAGCAGATGTAGAAGAAATGTTTGAAGGAATGCGTTCAAAATACAAAGCATGGTGCATAGGGTTTGCTCCAATGGTGGTAGGAGGTGACATGGAGTCAGAGGCAGTACAAGAATTCTCCCGAACCCTATTTAACATGAGACCAGACATAGCTTTGAGTTTAGCCCAAGTTATATTCTTAAGCGACTTTAGAGATATTCTACCTATGGTCAAAGTCCCTTGGCACATTTTGCAGAGCTCAAATGACAAGTCTGTACCTCTAACTGTTGTTGATTATATGAATCAAAATCTCGGCGGTCCATCCATTGTGGAACTCATGCCAACAGATGGTCACTTGCCTCAACTCACATCTCCTCATATTGTTGTCCCCCTTCTACTCAGGCATATTGGTCTCGATATCACGTAAATTACCTATTTATTCATTTCAACTCTCCTCAAGCTGTTTTGTATGAGTAATGAATATGTTTATTTCACCAGCTTATCCAGAATGTAAAAGTTTTATACCAATTTCCTTTTTTTCTTCTTAATTGTATAAGCTAGCACTGTAGATATATCAGACTGGCTAATGTGATATATTTATAATTATATTTATATATGTGGCACTAAGTTTATCAGACAATTAGAAGATTAATAAAAGGTTTTAATTTTTTTTTTATAGTATGATATCACCACGTCATAAAAATGACCGCGCGAATCACACGGCTCATTACCGCGTCCCAATGGCTCCAACTCATGAAAGTGAACTCATGGATCACGTGGCACATTCCCATGTCCACATGGCTCATAGAAATTACACTTCACCTGGCATTCAAGAAATAGGCCTGGTGAAGGCGCTAAGTGGGTCACATGAATGTCATATGACCAAGTTGAGACAAGTGTCAAGAAAAGGCAGAAGCTTGGGATGAGCCGGTCTCAGCCATACACGTGTACAGGCAGGATCCTGTATCCATATCAATAGGATAAGGACAAGTACAGAGTAGGTCTGGCCCTTAAGCATTTGGATAAGGGATCAGGAGAGACCCATGCCAAACCAATGAGAGGAGGTTGTATATAACGGTCTGACAAGACCATGTGTTTAAGGAGGGTATAAAAAAAACATTGTGAAACCCTACGGGTATCTTATTCTCTTCTCTCCTTCACTTTCCTCTTTTTTCATATTCAAATTCTGACTTAAGCATCAAAGTGGACCCTTTGGTCAACCGAGGTTCTTGTTTATTTTACTACAATTGCTCAGTCAATTGGCTAGTCCAAATGGTCAATTAGACTGTTGAAGAACCGCGTGGAGACACATTTTCACCGGAGTCATCAATTGGTGCGGTGAGCGTACACCCGTTGGGTAATAATGTCATCAGGTTCAATGGAGTCATTTTTCCTCCTCAAAGAGGAATATAATCATTCCCAGAGGCAGCAACACCACTGCCACCCATGGTTGCAGCCCTTGGCACATCAAGCATTGTTACAACAACTTTAGGAGGGGTAAGCAGCTCTGCTGGTGCTGTTTTCGATCGGATCGTTAGGAGCTATGGAATGAGCCCAGCAGACCAAAATGACTTCAGACGTGTGGTTTTGCAGTTGCAGGAACAAGGCATGGTGGGTTCCATGATGAGCAATAACATCCCTTTGTCCATGGTAAACACTTTGTCAGAAACTATCTCCAACATAAACATGGTCAGAGCCTTGTTCCCAGCAACGGAAACCGAAGCGGTAGCATCAAGGTCTGAAAGACCGATGCAGAGCACACTGAACCCACCAGGCTTTGGTACGGTCAACACAAGGGATGCTAGGGGATCCCAGGTGGGAGGCACTCAGCCTGTTTGTAGCTGGATCCCCATGCCAATGGGAGATCAGTTCTCAATGGCCCAGATGAGCTCTACTATAGTGACCCTAGGGAGCAACAACCTCTAAACACTTATCCCAAGTGGTTACTATGGGTAACCAATGCCATATTTACCTTTCCTTGGCACAAATCAACCTCATCCATCTCAGATACATACATTATCCTAACCACCCTACCCTTTCACTCCATATGGCTTTTATAACAATGAACCCGTCCCTTTCACTGTTCCTCCTCCCCCTATGCCATCTCCAGCTAATCTTGAGCTCACTGATGACCCCAAATTCATAGCCATGTTCAAAAAGGCACTAAGTACATTTGTCATACCATATCAAGAACCCTTGATGGAGAATGGAGAATCTCCCTTTTCAGCCAGGATACTCAACCAGCCCATTGACCATAAATTCAAACAGCCAACTTTTGACAGCTATAGGGGTGACACGGATCCTCGTGTCCATGCGAGAAATTTTAAAAACTAGATGGATATGTGAAGTTGAGGATGATGAATTCCTGCACTTGAAATGGCAAGTCTTCATTCCTTGATCGAGAGATTTTGAACAAAAATTTTTGCCCCTTCGATCAAGAATGAAGACTAGCTGAGGAGGAATGGTTGATGTATGTTATGTATGTATGCACGTTGATGCATATGCACATGGAGATTAAATGATGCATTTCTTATTGTTTGTGAAAGATTGATATTTCTCCTTTCAGTTGGGGAAGGTACACTTTGCCCCTGGCTAGTGGAAGACGTTCTTTGCATAAGGCTTCTCCTTGTTGAAGATATATGAGAGGACTGCTGGGGAAATGAGATAATTGCTGGGAATGCGTGACGATGCTGGGGAAAAGGGTCATAGTATCTTTTGAAACAGTTCTGCTGGGGAGTGATGTGGAGAATCCTGCTGGGGAGATGATGGAAAGACTTTGCTTCTTATCCCTGTAATTTAAGAATCTGGAAGTGCTCTAAATTTTTCCTGGGTTGCCTAATACGGGTTTTCAGCCCAGCGAGCTGCTCTAATTTTTGCCTGGGGCGCCTTTTCGGTTTTCACCCCAGCGAGCTCTTTTTTTTTGAAGTTGTAAGCGCCAGAATTTTCTATACTTAAAAAAAAAAGAGAGTATATGGTCGTACGACTATCCTTACAGTCGTGCGATGTAACTTAAAAATTACAGTCGTACGACTGTAATATTGGAAAAGTTGCAGGAGCCCATACCTCTGCAGCAGAAAAATGGAGGAGAGAGGATGGCGCAATTAATGCGCTGGGATGGACAGGAAGTAAGCCAGAAAGCAGGGATAAAAAGAAGGAAAGGAAGGGAGAGAGGGGCCAACTTGATTTCTGGTGAAAAGGATTAGAGAGAGAAAGGAGAAAAAAGAGAAGGAAAAGAAAGAACAAAAAACCAAAACTCAAAAAATTCCCCTTTTCCTCTTCTATTTTCTTTAATTCTCAGGATTAGGACTAAAACTTGCTAGAAATCCTTAGGTTAATCAATTAACTTCACAAACAAATCAAAATCACGGACTTAAATCATCAGAATCCTAAGCATTTCGAATTTTTGGACATAAAGCTCCCCTTTTCAATTTCAAAGAAAAAGTGCGAATTCGTGTGGATTGGAGCGACGCCAGGGGTCAAATCGACTTGGATTAGCTTCTAAAAAGGTAGACACTCCTTTTCCTTTCACTTTTTCTCGCTTTCTGGGTGTTTGAAGTGAATTTTTGTGCATTTTTACTGTGTTTTCGCACTTCTGTTTCTGGAAATTAAGAACAGTCACACGACTGTTCTTGGATTTGATGAACAGTCATACGACTGTATATACATTCGTACGAGTGTTCTTAATTTCCAGGATGTTTTTCTTCAATTTTGACTTAAAATAAAATTTTGGCGAAATTTTGATTATGAGCCGTTTACAGTCGCACGACTGTAACTTACAGTCGTACGACTGTAACTTACAGTCGTACGACTGTAACTCTCATTACAGAATCAAAATTTCAGTTTTTATCCCTAAAAATTTCCAAAAATCCTTAAAAATTCAGAAAACCCCAAAAAATCATCAAAATGAATTTTGTTGTGTGCATTCACAACCCTAGACTCAATTTTCAGTAAAATTGTATTTAGAACAATGCCACGACGGAGACCCAGTTCTCCCGAAAACCGACCCACCTTAAATACAAAAATGCATGTAAGCCGGAAAAAATTGTTTTCAAAATGATTTTCCTACAAAAACCAAAATACAGGGACGTTTCAAAACATTTTCCAGGTCTAACCGGGCCGGCTAGCCCAGCCAACCCGGTTATCCCCTATATGCATGCCCCCAATTCTTGATTACCCAATTCTGTCTATTTGAGTCCAACTTGTGGCGTGCCGTACAAATTGTACTAACCTTTGTTTTGCAGCTTTTATCTATGCACATTTTTATTTTTATTTGTATTTTAATAGAATTAATCGTGTATTTAGGAGGTTGTAATTATTTTTAGATTCTCCTGTATTCTAGGCGATTGTATAAGTGAGGCGAGAGTTTTTATTTTTCTATTCGATTTAGTTGTAAGCTAATTAATATTTATTTCTTTGCTTCATCTTTGTATTATGTATTTGTATGTGCGCTGTATGCCTTTTATATTCAATAAAATTGACTTTAGAATTTAAAATACCATTTCGAGAACATTACCAATATTATTTTAATTAGACACGAAATAAGGGACTTGTTCGACCCGAATCTCTGGATAGTGTAGCGGCCGTTCGTCCGGTTCAGCTGCATTATAAATTTCCCGGTTGAGCTGAGCCGGGTGGCGACTCTACAATATTCATCGAGACTTAAGTCTCGGTTCTTTTAAGAATTAATTCCATTTATTTTTTCAAAACCGTTTTTCCATTATAAAAAACCCCATGCGAGGGAGGGGCCCGCCCGAGATCATGGCGCCCCCTTCCGAAAGGGAGTCTCGCGTTCCGTCGAAAACGTCATCCGCTCACAGAAGTAAAGATCAATTGAAACAGCAAGTTCTTAGACAATCACTGCTGAGCAACTCCAGGTTAGTCTCCAACCAAATCAACAAAAATTTTGAAACTAAAGACCCTTGTATGTCCAAGTATTTAGATAGGGTTTGATCCTTACTCAAAGCGGTTGAAAGCAGAGGTACCACGTAGAGAGTGGAAAACATCTCCCGAAGTCAAAACCATGATGCTGATAAACTTGCCAAAGCAGCAGCAAGCACTGAGGAATGACAATTCCTAAAATGCCCATATGAAGTCCAAACTGCACCCAGCATCGGAGTAAGTGAGAAACTAACAGTGGAGGAAACGGGCTTAAGGTGGGTGGAGCCCATAGTGAAATACCTGGTCAAAGTCAAGCTACCCGAAGATAAAGAGGAGGTGACAAAAATCTCTAGAAAATCACAATGATATGCGGTGATTGACAAGGAACTATACAAGAAATCCTTCACTGATGTCTTGCTAAAGTGCGTTACCATAGAAGATGGCAAATTTGTCCTCAAAGAACTCCATGAAGGAATTTGTGGATCACACCAGGCGGCATAAACGCTAGTCAGACGGGCAGTGCTACTAAGATATTACTAGGAAACAATGGAAGCAGATGCAACCGCCTACATAAGAAGGTGCCACCAGTGCCAAATCCATGCCAAAAAGTCTCATTTATCGCCAGCGGAGTAGAGACCGATCCTTATAGGCTGGCTATTCTCCACATGGGGAATCAATATCGTGGGACCAATGCCCGAGGCTAGCAGGCAGAGAAAGTGGATCATCGTGGCGGTAGACCACTTCACCAAGTGGGTAGAAGCAGAATCAGCCACAACGATCACACCAGAGAAAATCATCTCCTTTGTTTGGGATCACATCATTACCTGCTTCGGAATACCCCACAGGATCTTCTCTAACAACGGAACTCAATTCACCTCACACAAATTTAAGGAATTTTGCAGAAGGCTAAAGATCAAGCATAACTCCTCCTTCATAGCACATCCATAGAGTAACAACCAAACAGAGGTCATAAATAGGACTCTAGGGGAAGGGATCAAGAAAAGCCTGGAAAGTCATAAGGGAGCCTGGGCAGATGAACTAAACAATATCTTGTGGGCTTACAGAACCACGCTGAGGAGACCAACCGGAGAAACATCATTTGCCATGGTATATGGAGTGGAAGCAGTCATACGGGTTGAGATTGGAATGCCCAGTGACCGAGTGACATATTACACATAAGCTCAGAACCGTGATGCGTCTAAAACGCACACTATAGAGCAAGTGTACTCTGTCGCTCAAGTATATAGAAATAAGAAGGATGTCGATCCCACGGAGACTATATATGCTAATCCTAAATGCAATTGGTTTCTATTAATTTAGGCGGAGGAAATTATATCTTTGATTGTGGTTTATAGAATAAAATCCACTGTAAACAACAAATTAAATAAAATAATTTAAACTAAAATTGGAATGCAATTAGATAAAACTCGATGGAGAAATTGACTAAGGCAAATGGTTTTACTTAGATTAATTCTAGCAATTTCCTCGGGTTATGCAATCAAACTTATTAAATTCCCAAGATGACGAATTCCTAAAACAATTAACACCGGTTAGGGCTGCTAACTCTAATCTTCAACCTAACTACTTAAACTTGTTCGGTCTTAAGCAATTAATTTGAGAAGCATTAAGTATACGAAAACCTAGCACGAACTAGTGAGCCATAAAGCAATGGTCATGCATTTGTCATGTTATGAGATTCCGTTAATTCAGTCCTTTGGTCTATTATGAATTAACTATGAACTTTTGAAATAGATGGTCACGCATTCAAAGCTTTAAGCAATCATAACACAATAATGGAAAAATAATACGAATGAATTGCATTAAACAAGGGAAATTACATGGAAATCCTACTAAGCTCCACCATAGCCTTAGTTATGGAGGAATTAGTTCATAATTGAGTTATAAACAAATGAATAAATTAAAGAAAACATAATAATGGGAGTTAAGAAGAAAAACTAGGAAGATGAAGATCCCAATGGAGGCTTACGGAGAGAAATCGGAGATGAGTTACGGATTGAACCTTTGAAAACCTAGCTTCCTCCTTTCTTCCCCAAAAATCACGTTTTCTCTTAAGAGAAAATAAAATTGCAGCCTAAAAACTATATAAGAAAAACGTCCCCCCTAGCTCCACCAAAACATCTTTTTAAGAGGGAGAAGGAGAAGAAAAACCTAGTTAGGAAATAACTCTCCCAAAATTAATAATTAAATTCTAATTGAGAGTTATTCCTAAAATAAAAGTCTTAAATGTAAGTTGTTTCTCCTTATCCTAATTACAAAAGAAGAGGAATTAAAATAGCCCAAAAGCTGAAAAGGAAAACTCCTAACCCTAGTTGGAGTATAAAATTCGTAATTCTGCAGCTCGGGCGTGTCTTAAGACTAGTCAGCTTCCGATTCTAAAAAATTCTTCAGTTTTGGCTCGTCATAAGGCACGCCCATGCCTTGGGACTTCCTTACTCTTCCAAATTACACGTTTGAGCTCCAAAAATAGGCGATTTAATCTCCAAAAGTTCAAGTTCCTCTTTTAATGCCCTAATACATAAAAATAGAACAAATGAGATAAAATTCGCCTAAATTAAACCAAGATGGTGCAATAAAAGCCACGAAATAGGACAAAAATATATGCACAAAATGTACCTATCAAACCGTATCAACATGAAATACTATCTAGATTCCCTGAAAGAAAGAAGGGAGAAGGCTTATATCCTGATAGCCGCCTACAAGAGCAAGGTAGCTTGATACTACTACAAGAAGATAAAGAAGGTGACCCTCAGAAAAGGAGTCCTGGTTCTAAAGGACTCGGCAGCGTCACAGGTAAGAGAAGGAAAACAAAAGCTTGGCAAAATTTGGGAAGGGCCTTACAAAATAATGGAGCTGATTGGTCCAGCAACCTACAAGCTTTGCAAGCTAGATGGGAAAGAAATCCCACGTACATGGAACATAGCCAATCTAAGGCAATACTTTCTACCTGAAAACAGCTAAAGGGAAAAAGTGTTGCACTCTTTTTCCCTTACTAAAGGTTTTCTCCCACTGGGTTTCCCCTTAGCAGGGTTTTTTTAACAAGGCATCACCTCCAATTGTAATGCAAAACTTAGCAGGGAATGCCCTCTAAGAAGTAATACAAAAGGATAAATAAAATATCTTTGAATTACGAAATCTCAGTAGAGAAGTCGGTCATAACTAAATTGTCATAAAGCCATGCTTAAAAGCTGGCGAGTTAAAATAACAAGTGAAGCAAGAAGCCCTAATGGGGTCAAAACACTTGCAAAACTAAAAGTCTAAATGACTTGATCAAGTAGCTCCAACAGATGCTATAAAGACCGAGTAAATAAACTCGAAAAGAAAATCAAAATCTATAATGGACACACTTGAACAATACCAAAAATCCATTCATTAATTAAATGAAAAATGTATAAGGGACATTAAAAAAAAACAAAAAGAGCCAACTGAAGGCTCAAACCGATATACAAAAAACAAAATCACTGCTCAGGAGCACCGCCTTCCATATCCACTGGCTCTTCCCCTTCTACAGGCGACCCGACAATCTCTCCACTCAAGACTGGGCTGCCGACAGGAAGCTCACTGTATTGAGGAAAGTCAATAGAGTTCAAATCCAAGGCCAAGTCCTCATGGACCTCCTGGTAGAAGAAAAGGATCCGTTAGCCATACATCTTTCCCAGAAGAACCAGCTTGCCTGTTGAATCTAGGAAGGTAGCATTGCACTTCTCGACACTTTGTTTATATGCCGCCTTCTTATCCTTTAACTACTTCTCTAGTTCATTGACCCTCTTCCCTAGCTCCCAGGCCTTGCTCTTCTCCACTTCTAGTGCCAAGGAGGTCTCCTTCGCTTTCTTCTCAGCCGCCTCTGTTTCCTTGGCCAATTGGCTAGTCTTGGATAATCGGTTGACCAGCTCAACCGCTCGAGAAATTCCCTGCAGGCCAATTAACCGAGTGAAAAAAAGAAGAAAAAAAAGCAACATAAACAATTGACCCCTTACAGAGGTCAAGTCCTGATACACATGGAAGCAGCTGCTGTGTCGCCCAGCCGGCCATATTCCTCCTTATCAGCCGGGAGCAAAAACCTAGATTTGAGCTCCGATTGGATAGCCAAGTCCCTTATCCAAACTATCTACCCCTCTTTCCCCTACAACGCAAGGGAGAGGAGGCGGTCCAGAGGAGGTAGGTGCTGGACTTGATCCATGGTCAAGCAAAGAGATGAAACAAAGTCAGTAGACAAGAATAAGGAAAAAATATATGAAAAAAAAGAAGGGAAAAGGAAATAATCAAACGCACCGAATGGGGAAAAGGCCCTGAACCAGGACCTATAGGAGCCGTCCTTTTCCTTTTATGCTTCCTCGTAACAGCCGGGTGTTTACCTAGTGAGCCAGCACCAATTTTGGGATTGGAACGCGGCTCCCTCAGCAAGTTTTTCTTCTGTTGAGCTTCAAGGATTTTGTTAAGAGTGTCAGCTAGATCCATACCTGGGAAACAAATAAATAACTAAGTAAAGTTAAAAAGATACCTCGTCTAGGGACTGGACCGTAGTAATAGACAAAGCCGGTTCCTGATGACTCGGGTTCTATAAGCCTAATCTTTTCGATATAGGCATCAACCGCAACCTGCCATGTCCATTTATGTGGTGCTAAAGACCTAAACTCTTGGAGATTAATATCTTCATCCTGGAAAAGACGCTGGCAAGCCTTCCTGGATCCATCAAAAGACCACTTAACTGGAAAATCCTTAAGATCCTCTTGGATTTGGATATAAAAAAAGAAATGTTTGAAGCGCTTCAAAGAGGCAGTCCGTCCCTGAAAGATGTAGAAACTTTCCTTCTTGGAAAGCTGATAATGATCCTCCTTAGAGTTTAGTTTTGGGGTGGCAAATTTTCGGAAGAAGGTGGCATTCAGTAGGAAGCCTAGGTTCTCACACAACTAATGTGTGGCACAGATATCCCCCCAGGAGTTAGGATAAATTTGAGCAGGACAGAAATCCCATTTGCAAAGAATATCACAAATACCAGTTGGGAGAGGATAGGAAAAACTGGATCGAATTTGGTCCAGGTAGATAGAAAAATAACCAGGTGGAGGTCAATGGACGCGTTGGCCCTAGGAAGGAAGCAAAATCTTACAGTTATGCAACCAAGGATAGATTTCCCAAAAAAGCTTGATATGTCCCCTGTGAATTTGGGAAACCATCTCCTCTATGCGAGGAGTCATCTTCTTAACTTTAGCCCCCTCAGGGCTAGGCGGGCAAGTGCCAGATGGAGTAGGGTCCATGTGAACTACTGCCTCAGCCCTTGAGTTGGTATTTGTAGCAGGTTCTACAGATGGAACCAAAGAACCCGCCTCCTCAGCACCGACAGGAGGTGCTAAGGCGGGAGAACTGGATTCTAATCGTCAGCCGGTACTCATTCCCCGAAGAAAAGGGTGGACTCAGCAAATTAGGGGCAGTGATTTCCCTATAATCTTCTGGGTTAGTTGGATCGAAGAGGCTACGAGAGGGTTTTTACCCTATGCTTTTGATATTGAACCCCCTTACTCACCCAGCAGCCCTGGGCTGATTCCTAGAATTCATAAGTTTCTCAAATTCCCCACTATCTGAGGAACCCAGATCACTAATAGTCATAGAGGAACTTATACTTCAAACAAGGAAATATAATCAAAGGCAGACAAATAAGGAAGAACAGGCGAGAAAAAAAAAATACACGAATAAGAAAGATGAACAGGCGAGAAAAAATCTAAACTAAACACAAATTGCAGAAATCAAAATTACAAATCTACCAAGCCAAAGTATGAAGAAAGAGAACTTACTAGAAGGCGAAAGAATCAAGGGAATGAATCGAAGACAGCAGATCGGAAAAATCCAAGAAATCGGCGGAGAGAAAATTGAAAATTTAAGATGAATGAGAGAAAAGATCAAGTTTTTCTTTTAAAGGAAAATAGTGAAAGGGCATCCGAAAAGGTGCCTCCTGACACAGCTTAAATCGAGGAGACACCTGTGGCCCTAACGTTGGAGGCATAAGGCCATAGGGGTACCTCGATTCCCACATACCTACGGTAAAAAAAAACCCTTAAAAGCATTTAAATTGCTCACCAGGGGGAGACTCCTGATAGCACCACGTCATAAAAATGACTGCGTGAATCACACGGCTCATTACCGCGTACCAGTGGCACTAACTCACGAAAGTGACCTCATGGATCACGTGGCACATTCCAATGTCCACGTGGCTCATAGAAATTACACTTCACCTGGTATTCAAGAAATAGGCCCAGTGAAGGCGCTAAGTGGGTCACATGAATGTCATGTGACAAAGTTGAGACACGTGTTAAGAAAAAGCAGAAGCTTGGGATGAGCCAGTCTCAGCCATACACCTATACAGGCAGGATCCTGAATCCAGATCAATAGGACAAGGACATGTACATAGTAGGCCTGGCCCTTAAACACACGGATGAGGGATCAGGAGAGCCCCATTCCAAACCAATGAGAGGAGGTTGTACATAACGGTCTAACAAGATCATGCGTCCAAGGAGGGTATAAAAAGAACATTGTGAAACCTTAAAGGTATCTTATTATCTTCTCTCCTTCACTCTCCTCTTTTTTCAGATTCAAATTCTGACTTAAACATCGGAGTGGACCCTGTAGTCACCTGGGGTTCTTCTTTATTTTGTTGTAGTTACTCAGTCAATTGGCTAGTCCAGACGGTCATTTGGATTCTCGAAGAATCGCATGGAGACACATTTTCACCGGAGTCATTAATTAACCAACATACAAAATTTCAGATAAAAATTAGAAAGATAAGTGAGTTTTTAGAAAGTGTATCAGATGATAGACTATTTTTGTTAACATTGTGAAACCACATGTCCTACTTTGTAAAAATTTAAACCACGGATATCATTTTGCAATTAGTGAAAACTAGAGAGTTTATTTTTATACTTATCCCAAAAAAATTACGATATTTGCATTGTTATCAAAAGAAAATTACTCATAAATTAATCAAAAATAACGTGACAGGTGATATTTCAGTCCAATCATTTTATTTATTTATTTAAAATATAATTTATATACTTTTAATATTTTCTCTTTTTCCATATGTAGTTTTGCTTTTTAAAAAATATAAGATTTATCTCAACAATCCATTGCTTCTTAAATATTTCCACCTGCAAACTCAATTCTACGCCTTTTGAGTTTTACTTTTTTGTGTTCCTCACCTCCAAACTCAAATGAATTACTTATCAACGGTGACATTGTTGCGAAATTTTGGATTAAACAAACAGAGTGTATACTATTGTACTGAAAAACCACACCAGGAAAATTCCCAGGAAAGCGTGGAGAGTTACAAGCGGACCACTTAAATACCAGTCTTTTTAGACAGAATTTTCCTAGACATGTAATTTAATAGTACAATAGCCTACCACAACTATACCTGACAATAGCTATTAAATAAATAAAGAACACCAAATTTAACGAGGTTCGGCCAATCATGCTAATGTCCTCGGACACTACCAAATTAATATTTTACTTAAGAAATATTACAAGAGAGAAAAGAACTTAATTGCCTTAAAGAAAGTTAGGCATTTTGGGATGGGAAATAAACTAAGTAGGGGCCTTAATTTATAGTATTACAAATACTGTTCTCACCCCTTTTTTTCCGATGTGGGATTTGGGGATATGGCATAAAACAACAGACATAGATCTAGTTCTTCTCCACACAATTTTATTTAGCAATCTCATACTCATTCCTCCGCCTTTTTTTTTTAATTCTTCCTTATCTTCTTCCCCCTCCTCCTCGTTTTCGAGATCTAACTGAAGAGCAAGAAGGTGAGGCCGCTCCAAATGCATTGAGAGTTCATCGGATGGATCTAACCGTTGAGGAACAACTCATTAGCGGAGCTCATTGAACCAGTTTGACCTAAACCAGCTAACCCTACCCTCGCAGAGGATTTGAACTCGCATCTCATTGGAATGGCACCGCGATCAGGGGAAGAAACGACAAAAGCGGAGTAAGTTGCAGTCGAGAAGAGAGATATCAAAAGAGGGAGAGAGATGATTTTGGAGAAGAGGGATAAAATATTGCAAAAATATATAAATTATATAAATATAAAATTTTGGACAAAAATAACTCGTCTCTTGTCCATAATAATCTTTTTGATAATAATACAATCCATTTATCTTCTTTTTGCCAAAAAAAAAAAAAAAAAAGAAAATATCGTCCGCAAAAAGGTAAATTACACAGTAGTTTTTTGAAGTTACTCTTTAAAAAGACAAAAAACCCTTGTTTGTATTTGCGACGAGAAATTTTATAGTGAACCGAATCCATGTGGATCATTTCATTGAAAAACCGACACGTAAGTAACATCAGCATTAGAAAAATGAAAAACACTTATGTGTCAATTTTTCATAGGGAAGATCCATATGGATCAGATCCATACAGACCAGGTCCATTATATAATTCAAAGAACCCAATAGGGATCCTTTAGCAATCGGAACCAAGGGAGCTGAAGCCCAAATCACCTCCCGGTTCTACCCTTGGGTTTAATTTGGTACATTGCCTTTTATAATCATTGACGATTAATAATTGAATTGTAGAAATATAAGAACTCACGTATGGACCGTAAATAATTGTACACGGCAACAACTCAATTCTAGTCATGCAGAATTTGGTTCCGTCTTCGACTCAATCAAAGCAATTTTCTTATCTAGAAATTGCAAGTAGCAGCCACGCATGTTGAAGGGTTATGGCTTGATGCAGAATTGGATCTGAACCAGTCTGACTGACACAAATTGATGGAGTTTCCAATCCGTTATTCTCCGTATGGGGGAGATAAGACATACAGGATATTAGTTGGATGATTTCTTTGTTATTTGAACCAAGCATTTTAATTTATCCTTGATTGTAGGAGAAACCAGTGCTTTATAGGCTTGGAAAAAATTGTACCATTGCCACTTTCATTCAATAAATCATAAAACATTTTGTGGTCAATTTCATCTATGTTAGTTTTTTTTTTTTTTCATTATCCTTGTATTGTTTTTCTTCAAGTTTTTCAATCACTGATTTGCTTATGGGCTATGCTCGAGGATCGGAGCTTGACAAGCATCGATCAAACTACCCGTGGTATATACTTGAAGCAACTAATTAATAAATCTCTTACGTAAGCTTCTACTTAGTCCTCCAAATCAATCAATGTGAAATGATCCATCTCTGCTTCGGTTTTCGAGTTGTCTGCAGCCTCATTCTATTCGGGTTGTTTTAGTTGGCTTTGCAGGCAGCTCTGCCTAATCAAACTATTTAATGTTATGGCAAAAAAAATTTTCAACATTAGTCGTAAATTGCTTAAAAGTGCATCAGACTTACGATAGTGAAAGTAAAGGCAGGAAAACTTTGTATGATGAATTGATGATCAAAGAACAAAACATAGCAAGTACAGCCTTGATAGTTTGAGATCGGACCTGAAAGTGTTGAGCTTGACTGAATGAATGGCTCGTACATGAAATTGGATCATATAACACAAAATCAATTAGCTTGCGTTAAGGAATCACTATTTGATCATGTTTAGTTCATGGAATGAAAGAGGAATAGAATAGCTATTGCATGTGGAATAGCTATTCTAATGTTTAGTTCTATAGTTGGCCATAAAATAGCTAGTTATTCCATTCAATGAACCAAATGAGCTTTATTTGAACTTATTTTCAAGATGGGATCTCTAAAGCGAGCATGCCATAAATTTAAATTGGAAACAAAAGCTTGAGGAGACCAAATATGCAACTTCAAGGAAAGAGTAGATACCATTTTCACTCCGATCTTAGTGGATAATCTAACTCGTTTCCAAATCCTTAATAATATAATAATCAGAGAAGAATCCAATAGAAACAAAACTAGAATTTTTTTTTTATAAGCCTCTTAATTTTATTGAGAAACCAAAGCCAAAGCCGATCAAGCTTTGCAAAACAAAGCAGCAGTAAAGCAAAGACATTTAGCGAATTATGTTCCCGAAGATGGGACAAGCAAAATATCAAGATATCGCGGGAAAAGAACCGAGACCGGATGCATGACCATCTAGCCCAAACGGGCTAGATGGATGAATGGTGAATAGGCGCTAGAGAAATTTGAGTGGGGAAAATGGCCGGATCCAAATGGGGTAATAAGGAGTAAGCTTAGCGTAGACTACATGTTGAAAAGGCCTGAAGCGGTTTGAGGACCATCCAGTCCATGACCGGCTGAAGAGCAGTTGAATGGCGACCCAACTCCCCTTGCCCCCCTCACTCAGCTATTGGAGATGATAACCTCAATCGGTCTAGAGACTCGCACATCCGCCTCTCTCTGTGAAATTCTAATTACTTTGTAATTCCCAATGGTATCATTAATTTTTATTTCTTTGCTTTGTAATTGTTTAGTAACATTAATGTACTTATACTATCACCAAGTTTAGGGTTTTAGAAAGAGTATTTAAATATCTATTTCTCCCACCTTAGGTAACTTTTTTATATATCAATCAAAATAGCGAAGTTTTAGGTTGAATTCTAGATTTTATTTGAAAGAAAACTCCTTCAAGTTTATCTTGAGAATCAACTTGGGAGGGACCGATCCTTCAAGTTTCAGCTTGAGAAATCCAAAGGAGAGAGATCTCCTTCAAGTTCAACTTAAAAATTCTTGTAGGTTTGGGTTAAAATCTTCACATCCTTTCTATCGGATTTCTCGTTTAATATGTATCACTCATCCTATCTGTATCAAATTGTTTATTAGGACCTGGATACTCAAAATTGGGACAGAAATTTTCTAAGTTAGCAGTCATGTGATTACATGCTCATTGGCTCAATTTTAAAAAGGACAAAAAAAAAAAAAAAAAAAAGGACGCTAAACATTAAACAATTAATTAAAATATCTTGTACAATTCTCATCTTTTCTGTTTTGGTGATCGTAGTTCTGTTGATGAACAGATGTGGCATTATTTAAATTGGTTCATGAGATGCATAGGTAGAGACGAAGCAGCAGCACGATTGGCAGATAAAACACAAAACGCAGATTGAGGTTAAAAACGGGGGAGATGTATTTGGTACATAGATTCAACTTCATAGATACAACAAAGTTTGCTTTCCCCGTTAATGTCTTGGTTTGGTAACCAATGTTTATTGTGGAGAATTAAAATCACAACCTGACGAACAAAACAAAGCTTTGCTTTGTACTTGTATATGAATGCTAATTTATATAGTCGCCTTTTGCTCATGTGTATTTGGCAGTTACGTACAAGCTTCAATTTAAAGTGTGTACAATATATTAATATTATGTGGGCTTTTGCGACTTAAGTCTAATTATATAAATGAGCATATATGTGTGGTTGAATCGTGTCACACAAGACTAATTGGCTTATATGTTAAGGTTTGATCAACACCTTTACACTCCCTTATAGTTATATGTCACTTGTTAGTTTTAGTTATTTTCAATTTGAGACTTATTTATTCTCCAACACTTCCTCAAGTATAACTAGGCCTAGACCAGTTGTCATTTGTCTAGCATTTTGCCAAGGTCATCAAGGTTTCTATTAGCCCGAACTCCACTAGGTCTTCTAAATACGGACCCGAGGTTTTCGGCTGTTAGTCATTTTTCAATTCTAATACTATGAGACTCCGTGAACTTTGAAAGTACAATTGTACAAGTGAGCATATATGTGGTTGAACCAATATAATACGAAAAGAATTGATCTTTAAGCTTAAAATGATATAAATAAGATCTTTTTATTATTATTATCTTTGATAAAAAACCTTTTATGTAAATTCCCTTTATCCTTGAAGTGTGTACAATACACCATGTCTTGAAATTAATCAACAAAAACCTAAGCTGGTCTAAGAAGTTCCGGTACCATATCATATAATTATTCAACCCAAAAGTTTAAACTGATATCTAGAGAAGATCCAAAAATAACTTTTATATATTATATTTGTTAAGCTGTGAGACCATATTATGAAATTTTTTAACCAAAATAGATAAGGCTAAAGAAAAGCTTTTGGCTACGATGAAATCTAACAAACACACAAATGGTTACTATAGTGTTGATTCCTAGCTATTTCGAAGAGCCATCCGAAGGAATTGTATGTCTGCTTTCTTATATTGCTTTGCAATTAGAAATGCCTTAATGTAGCAATACATTATTTTCTCAGGTTCAACGCCACCAGATATATATCCTTCGGAACGAAGAATTTTAATTCTTTTTTAAATAGTATCCAATTATTTATAGAATAATGTGTATCCCTATATAAATAAGACAAAACAATGGCATATAAGTGGTTACTTATACACATGATTTGTGTAATATGAGTTTCAATACCCATATATATACTTATTTGTACAATCAAGTTCGATACTCTCAAAGAATAGAGTATAAAGTTTTGACTAGTAAAAAAGACTATACATGTTGATAATCTTGGACCTTAATAAAAATAGGCCATAAGAATGTTTGATAAGTTACAATTGGTCCAAGCTTAGTTACACTCAACGGAGGGAGTTGGAGAATAAATAATAGTCCCACATTGAAAATAATGATACTAAAGAATGAGGGCTTAATTTCACTTATGGTATACTAATTTTACTTGTTTTCAAGCTGTGGTATACAAACTTCAATTTTGCACACTATCATACCTGAACTTGTAATTGACCTCCCATTGTGGTCATTTTTACCGGTTTCTCCCGGTTGAGTGGTACACATCATCAGTTTGACCAATTTTGAAGACTTATGCAAGCCCCACTCCATGCTAATTTCCCATTATACCCCTCTCCATCTCATCTCTCTCTTTTTAATATTTTTTTTTATTACTGTGAGCGGACGACCTAAAAAGCGAAACGCGGCGAAGCGAACCGGGGGTTTTCAAAAACTGGTTTCTAAGTGATGTTTTGGAAAACGAGTTTTCGTTTATCTTACTTTAGGGAAAATCATTCGTCTATTTTAGAAATTCTTTTTCGTAGAAAATGTTTTCCCATTTTATTATTTAAAGATCTCGAAACCTAAATTTCAAGATCAGTGACAGAATCGCCACCCGGATCAGCTCATCCAGGAAATTCCGTTACAGCTCCCTACCGAGCGCAGACTACTGTACCTAATCCAGAGATTCAGGATTCAGGCAATTTCCCTACTTAACCTCGAGCTTGTATTCATTTTATAATTTATATTGCCATATTTATTCAATTTATTATCTTTTTCCTATCCAATTTCGTTCATTTTATTAGCCCGTGTTCAAGCAAATGCCAGAATTAAATTGCGGAAAAATAAATCATACACACAAATTATACAAAAGAATAACAGAGACCACTTATACAACCAAATTGAATAAAAATAAAAACTCTCGTCCTCACATTTACAAGCGCCGAGAATACACGAGAATCTAAAAATTACAAACGCCTAAATACACGAATTAATCTATTAATTACAGCAACAATAATAAAAATAAAAATAAATGCTGCAAAACAAATGGTTAGCACAGTTTACGGCACAACAGAGATAAGACTCAAATCAGGACAGAATTGGGATTTTTAGGATAAGAGGGCATGCATTTACGGGGTAACCGGATCCACCCGATCGGTCGAACCGGTAAGACCCGGAAAATGGTTTTGAAACGCTCTGTAGATTTGTGTGCTTAAAAAAAAAAACAATTTTGGAAAATTATTTTGCTCGATTTCATACAAATTTTCAGATTTCACAGGGTCTGTTATCCCAGAACTCGGGGTTCCATTCGTACAGGTTTCCTAATTTTACAAACATCGAGGGTCCGAAAAGCAATAAACATGCCAAAAATAGTCTAAATCCGAAAATAGCATCGTGCAACAATGTCCGTATGGGTCGTTCCATGATTCTATCTTTTTCGGAAACTACAGCCGCGCGGCTGTAACTAGAGCCGGGCGGCTTTAAACCCAGTCGGGCAGCAGTAATACCCGGACCCGAAACTGGTTTTCTCGTTTTTTCAAAAAAATCATTATTTTGCTCGTTTTCAGTGTTTCCTGAAGATTTTATAGGGTTCGGGGGTCCGCTGATGCTGGACTACCGATCCGAATCGGATCGAACGACTCCGAAATCAGAAAATAAAATCCGAAAAAAACCGAAAATATAATATTTGTACCTACAGAAATCCGAAAACCGAAGCTTAATAATCATACGGATATTTTTTAGCAGAAAAATATCACAACAGAATGCATAAAAATGAAAAACGGGCTATTTTCGACTGATCAGGCAATTTCGAGTTTTTGCCCGGGAAGGACAGAGCCGCGCGACTTTAGGGTTAGAGCCGTGGGGCTCTGTTCTAGGGAGACAAAGCCGTACGGCTATGTTCGGGTAGCCAGTTTTTTGAAAATGAAGAAAACAGAGAAAAATCACACGGAAAATGCAATGAACACAAGTTTAAGGCCTCTCAGAGTTTACCTTGATGTTGTTCCAGTGTATTGGATATGCAGAAACGGATTGAAAATCAAGAATGTGACTTGAATCCTTGAATATTCTGAAATCCCGAAAACAAATCCGAAACGAAACCGAAAATTTATACGAACCAATGAGTAACGATCGGGATAGGTTATAGAACGATTAGGTTATGAGTCCCGGGTTTGAAAATCAAAGTCTCCCTTTCTCTCCTTCGCTCTTCTTCTTCCTCACCTTTTTCTTTTCTTCTGTAACTTTTCTTTTTCTTCCTTTTGCTTACTTCTGCCGAATCAATTCCCTCCTCCACTTTTCAATTGATTTTTAATTCCTTTTTATAGCTCACAATCGAAGAAATCATTTCACGAATTAAATGCACCGTCTTTAATTTTTTCAATTTCAGCCGAAATCACATGGTTCAGTGCAAGTTGCTCTGCTTTGCAGAGTTACTTGTCCAACCCTCTAGAGCCGGGGGCAGAAATTGTAAAATCCTGATGTGCACCCAAAAAACCCTAAAACTACCCGGGGGACCTCTCTCAGGGTTTCGGATCAAGGATTGTCTAGTTTTCATAAAATTTGAGGTGTTCCAGGTGACATTCTATTCTTTTCTAGGTCCGACTGCTTAACAGAGGTAACAAAAAGTTCTTATCACAGAGGTCAAGAAAAACTATGCTCACAGGCTACCCCTCGCAGGACCAAAGTCGACTCATGGTCTGCTGTAAAGCCTAGATCGAGTTTTGCCTCGCGATTGGGAGCGCGGTGAGAAAGGATAAGAGGACGCACCTGATGCCCCTCGTTGGGGGTGCTGGTTTGGTCTCAAACCGACTCGCTGTGGTGGAGCGTGCCTGTGATACTGACTCGCTGTGGTGGAGTATTGCCCCTGGTGTCGACTCACTACGGTGGAGTGTTGCTCTTGGAATTTGGTTCCTCATGTGGTGGAGTACATGAACTAAAATTTTTCTTTTTCCTCTATGTGGTGGAGTACCCGATAAGAATGATTCTCCGTGTACTGGAGTACCTGATAAGAATGATTCTCCATGTGGTGGAGTACCCGATAGGAATGATTCTCCATGTGGTGGAGTAGACCGTGGAAGTTGAGTCGAAAGCACGTATTTATTCCTTGATCGACAATTTTAGAAACAAAAATTTTTGCCCCTTCGATCAAGAATAAATACGGCTTGGTTATTTTTGCCCCTGGATATCTACAAAAGCGAGAAATACCCTTTTCGGGATTAAATTGGAATAAACGGAAATTATGAAAAATGGAGAAAAATGCAATACTTTGAGAATCAGAGCCGGGCGGCTCTGTCTTGGCAAGACAGAGCCGGCAGCTCAACTAGAGCCGCCCGGCTTTAGCGGGTGGGGAAGGAGAATAAAAGGGGCCGGCGCCCCTTCTTCCCTTCACCCATACATTTTCCTTCTTTCTTACCTCTTTTACCTCTGAAATTTCTCTCTGAAATTCTTTTTGCCAAGATGAGGAAAATGCAAAAGGCTCTTCACCCAAACACAGATGCACAACCCTCTCCTCATGTGAGATATGCTATTCCTGAAGGGGAATTTTTTCTATCCACTGAGTCTACAGTGGATGTGTACGGATTACCGGGGATGGTTGCTTACTACGGGGTTAGGAGGGACGATCCCGTGCATGTGACTCTGAAACCGTCAACACATATCATTTAGAATCTGGTTAGTTTTTTCAAACTTTCTCTTTTTTTCCCATTTTTGAATTTCTACAAAATAGACAAAATTGGGCAAAATTACATGAAATTGATGCATGTTTAGAATAGATTTTGCCCCTAGAAACCTTAATTGATGATTTAAAGTTGATTAGAATCGATTTTAGGGTGAAAAATTACAAAACCGCCGGTTTCCCGAACAGAGCCGCACATCTCAATGTTGGAGCCTGGCGGCTCTGTTTTTCGCCCAGCGGCTTTGGTGAAAAACAGAGCGGAGCGGCTGTGGTTAGGGCCGGGCGGCTCTGTTTCCAGTCAATTTATTCTAGCTATGCACAACATGAATAACTCAAGAAACTTCTTGTTTATTGTTTTACAGGGTCAGATCCACAACCGAGGGGCCGGATCCATATCCGTTGCGCTGGTTTGGTACCCGAGGCTCCCTGACGAGATGCGGGAGATTGTTGACTCGACAGGACTAGACTGGTTTGTCTGCTCTATGTGCGAGGTCCCGCCCCGGACGAGCAGGGGATTATTGATGGTGCTTCTGGAGCGGTGGATGGATTCCACCCACACCTTCCACATCCCGATCGGGGAGTTTACTATCATGCCCGAGGACTTCGTGGCCATCACGGGGCTATCTTTTGGCGGGCGCACCATAGAGTTTAATCAGATCCTGGAGCGAGGAGGCTTCAGTCCAGATCTCGTCGCCATGTTAATCGGCCTGACTCCTCTGGGCAAGCGGTTCCAAGGGAGCACACTGCAGGATCACTGGTTGACTAGGCAGAACGGCCTTCCTGAGGGTTCCTCGTTCTCTCCCAGGGACGCGAGGTGTTATGCTTAGGAGTTTCTGTTGTACACCCTGAGTACCCTGCTGTTCCCTACGGGTCTGAGTGACCTGAACCTGGCAGTGCTCCCCTCACTGATATAGCTGGAGGACGTGGGGAGCTTGAACTAGGAACGAGCCAGGTTGGTGCAGCTATACTACGGCCTCAACATCTGCGCCCGCGGGAGGCATCGGGAGGTAAAGGGCGCATGGATAGTCCTTCATGTGAGTTTTTTTTTTTTAAACCGATTTTCTCATTGTGCAGATTTGGGTGTATGAGTATGCCTTTGTTCCTTAGTCGAAATTGGCCATACCGGCCAATGATGAGCTCCCTGATTTCCCTCGGCTGCGGTGATGGCTGGGCTTCGGTTGGAGTGAGATGGACACCAACCCCTGGATCTGCTGCCAACTCTTGGCAGGTATGAGTTGTGATGGAGAACATGGGGGAACACTGTATGGTCCCCACAGCTGATAGATGCTCGGAGGCTGATGTCCCGATGATTTGTGATGGAGAACCCGGTCAGCTTCGAGTGGTACCTTGGAGAGAGGATCACCGACTGGCGTGTCGACCCTAGGGAGTGTAGGATCCAGCCTGCATGTCCAGTCGGACTATTCTGGCTGTACCTGCTGTCAGAGGAGGACCACCTGGATCTATTCGGGTCCGGGTACGTAGTTATGGGGGATGACGGCGACTACCCTTAGTTTATCAGCAGGCAGCTGCTTCCTCCCACTAGGACTGCACCGATAGAGGATGCTCTAGCTGGGGTACGTCTCTGTTCTGCTTTTATCTTTTGCTTGTTTGGACCATTCTGCTACTTGCTGACCTTTTTTTTTACAGCTGTTTGAGAGGGGTAAGCGCCTTTGCACATCATTGAGCAGGCCTTCCAGTGGCGACGGGTCTGGGACCGCCGTCGGCCGGGGAGATGGAGGTTTTTCAGCTCATACGGGTGTGCCTGAGGCTGACACCAAGGCGGGGTACACTGAGCCTGTTCCCCCGATAGTGCCTCCGGTGGTTGCTCCTGCCGACTTCATTCCTGGCCATCTGGAGTATCTGGTGGAGCCATGAGTCATGCTACATAATGAGACTGGATAACTTTATCGGGATGATCTATACATCGAGGTACACCCCCCTCCTGCTGCTATTCCTTCTGATGCGACATATGTGAGTATCCTTGCCCCTGCTTATTTTTGACCGTTACTGTTGCCACTGGTCTGACCTGTGCATTGTTCTTTGTGTAGATTTCGGTGACACAGGGGATGGCTCTATGTCAGGCAAATTCTACCCTCAGGTCCCTCTCCCTTCGGGATAACGGGATGATGGCCCCTGCTTATTTTTGACCGTTACTGTTGCCACTGGTCTGACCTGTGCATTGTTCTTTGTGTAGATTTTGGTGACACAGGGGATGGCTCTATGTCAGGCAAATTCTACCCTCAGGTCCCTCTCGCTTCGGGATAACGGGATGATGGCGGTAAGTACCTGCATCAATATGTATATATGCATGTATGTATGTTTCAGATGCATGTATATGTATGACATGATGTTTATGTTTATTTGATTCTTGACGTAGGCTACAGTTGGCACATGTCGGGATGAGGAGGCCAGCATGAGGGTGGAGATAGAGGAGATCCACAGGACCGTTGCGGACCTCAGATTTATAAATGGGACTCTCTGCACTCAGTTGAACGACTGGGAGACCGGCCGACGCATCTTCTGTGATGATGGCGGGGCCGAGGGAGAGGAGGAGGATGATTACTTAAATGATGGGGGACAGCCGTAGCCCTTCTTTTGTAGCTTTTTATGGTTTATGTTGATACAGCTCGTCTGTAGGCTTAGACTTGATGTTGTTAGACATGTTGCCCACTCATGGGCTTTTTCTTGTTGTATAACTGTTGACTGTTGGAACTGGTGTACTGTTTGTGTTGATATTTCATGGAACTTTTTACCCACTTTGCTGTTCTGTTACTTTCCCTTGCTAGACTTGCTTTTCTGAGTGCATTTTATCTGTTTTCACTCGTTTTATCACCGCCTGACATGACTTATGCTTCCCTGAAGCTTTATTCTGTGATTTTGGGGTTGATTTCGATCAGATACCGATTCCGGGAAACAGAGCCGTACGGCTCTAGATTTGTATAAAAGTATATAGTGTGTGTTGTTACCAAACTAGAGCCACCCGACTCAGACCAGAGCCGTGCGACTCAGACCAGAGTTGCCCGACTTAGACCAGAGCTGCCCAACTCAGACCAGAGTAGCCCGACCCATACCAAAGCCGCTCGGTTCAAACCAAAGCTGCCCGGTTCTTATTGCATTTCAGCCATTTCTTCTCCTTTCTGTGCCCTTTTCGAATGGATCAACTACGTGACCGTCTCAGAGATTATTGGGGAACATCTCGCTCTTCCAACTGGACCTTATTGGCTCATTACAGTCTGAATTCCATGCTGTTTTATATGAATCTGACTCTAAACCGGACCTTTCTGGCGGCTGTAGCCAGCTTCTGGGATCCGATGGATCATGTCTTCCGATTCTTCGGGCAAAAGCTATACACCATGGTTGAGGAATTCAGGGTCATCCTTTACGTTCCTTGCCCAAGTGGAGTCAAGTTAGCTGTCCCTGAATCCGGTTCAGACAACCTACAGACACTTCAGAGGCTAACTGCCCTAGACACGGCATATTTAGACAGCTTGCTTCCTGGCAGGGCTGCCACTAGGAGTCTCAACCTGTCTGCTGTTATGGACCTGTGTTCTGCCCTGGACACCTCTGCCCCTGATTGGGCTTTTCTAATGAGTCTGCTGCTGATGTCCCTTTATCTGTGCAAGTCAAGAGATGGGACCTGTGACTTCCGGTTGATCCCGGTGGTGGCCCAAATGGCCGACGGTGCTTCACCCATGGGGGTCATTTTGGCTGAGACACTGATTTATCTAGATTCTGTCCACACTGGTCACCCAGTCGAGACCAACGGGTTTCCGCTTCTACTTCAGGTTTGCCCTTAAACCATGTTTGACATTCTGATTAACTTTGCAACCCATTGATTGGCTGTCTTTCTTGCAGATTTGGCTACTGGAGAAACTAAATCTCCTGAGTGTTCCTCCACCTCAACCTAGATACGTCTTGAAACTTTTTTAGGGCATGTTGAAACTACAGACTTTGTCATCTGGACTATAAAGGAATGGCTCAGTTGGCTGAGAGAGAGCACGGATGCATCCATCTATTGGATTTGCCCCTGGTGGGACATTTCGCATGTGAGTACAGAGACTTGGGCAGGAGGTGTGCAGCTCCTCGGACTGTCCAATGTGACATTTTACTCTCCTGCGTGGTTATGCAGATAATACGGGCAAGTGCAGGGGGTGCCTCATTCCTTGTGAGCGACCGAATATGGGGAATTCACACAACAGTGGCCCCGACATGTGTAGTAGCAGTGGATGAACCTCATCTGTTTTGAGGTTTTGAGATATGGCAATATAGCTTCGGCGGAGACGGATGGTCGTTATAGGGCCTGGTTGGCTGACTTAGTCTCCTTTCCTACAAGATGCGAGCATGAGATCCTGACCTTGAGATATCTCGGCTTGTAGGTTTCTTTCATGTTGTGTAGAGTTATTGCTGGATGATTTTTATTTTGCTGTTTTATTTTATGTCCTTACTTTTACATAGACTTCCCTTGTGGGTTTTCAATCTATTGGACCGTCTTAACTTTTGCCTGGACCGCCCTTTCGGGTTTTCGACCCAACAGACTTTTTTATTTGCACCCTAAATTTTGCATGGACCGCCTTTTGGTTTTCAGTCCATTGGACACTTTTTTTTTAGAATGCGATGCATGCGAAACATGGAATGTGCACAATCATATACATGTATAACAAAAATCCAATTTCGGGCAAACTCAAGACTTTTAAGCGAACAGAAAAAGCATTCATTCATTTATTCATTAATAATGTTTTAGTACAATGTGTATCAATAATGGAATGAAGCTAAGAACAGAGTTAACAATGGTATCTGTCTCGACCGAACCCGCGACTGCCACCAGCTGGTCTTTGTAAATTTTCCGGCTGACGGAGCTCACCTTTCTATCTTAACTTTTGCATGGACCGCCTTTTCGGATTTCGATCCATCGGACTGGCCTAATTTTTACGTGGACGCCCTTTTCGGTTTTCAATCCACCAGACTTTTCTTTTTTTTTACACGTAGTACCATCTGAGCTTGTCTTGATTGACTGGGTTGACGAACTCATTCCCATCCATATCCATAATCTTTACGGTGCCTTTCGAAAGTACCTTCTTTACCACATACGGACCTTCCCAGTTGGGCCTGAATTTTCCCCTCACGTCAATGTTGACCTGTTTCATCTGCTTTAGTATTAAATACCCGGCCTTGAGTGGGTGCTTCTGATGGCGGACTTTGCTGTTGTAACTCTTAGCCATTCTCTGTTGATACATCTGTAAGTGATCCAATGCTTGAAGACGCTTTTCATCAATCAGTGCCAACTGTTCATATCTTGATTGAACCCATTCTGATTCTGGAAACTGTGCCTCCATAACCACTCTCAGTGACCTAATCTCGGTTTCCATTGGTAGTACAGCTTCCATTCCGTAGATTAAGGAGTACGGTGTTTCCCGAATGGGGGTTCTGATACTGGTTCTGTAACCCCATAAAGCAAACGGTAATATATCAGCCCAATCCCTATACATAACCATCATTTTTGACAGAATCTTCTTAATGGATTTATTAGCTGCTTCTACCGCACCGTTAGCTTGTGAGCGGTACAGAAATGATTTGTGGTGCTCAATCCCCTTATCTTAAAACAACTGTGCCGTGGCCCCTTGAAACTGTACCCCATTATCTGTGACAACATGATGCAGAATCCCGTACCATGTGAAAATACTCTTTTCAATGAACTTGGCCATTTTCTTGGCTGTAACATGTGCAAATGATTCCGCGTCCACCCATTTCGAGAAATAATCAACAGCCACAACTACAAACCAGTGTCTGTTTGATGCAGCGAATAAGGTCACATATCAAAACTTATTTCTTCGATGAGATCTATCCTCCAAGCAGTGAATGGCCATGGAGTAGATGATATCTGAAGTTCAAGCTATGGGAGATGATTGAGGTCTCCGTACACTTGACATTCGTGACATCTTTTCACCTCTTCGATACAATCTGCTTGCAGTGTAAGCCAGAAGTAGCCTTGCCTTAGTATTTTATTAGCTAAGGATAACCTATTCATATGTGGCCCACAAGTCCCTGCATGGATCTGCCTCATGACTTATTTAGCTTCTCTTTCCGTTAGGCACTTCAGGAGCAGGCCGTTAGTGGTTCTCTTAAGGATCTGACCCTTAAAGAATCTAAACTGCGCTGCTAACCTCCTGAGAGAGATTTTATCTGACTCATTGGCATCTTCAGGGTACTGACCATTCTGAATAAACTATAGAATGTCATGATACCAAGGGCGTTCTTCCGCTGTTGCTATAACGCTGACCGACAAGTAGCAAGGATTCTGTGTGATCTCCACTACTACTAGTTGCATAAGGTGTTTCCAGGGTTACTCCCACATTAACGAGAGCATGGCTGATTTTCATCCCTCGGATGTGTCTGAACTCACACAGTCCAAATGCTTCCACCTTGTCCCAAACCAACTGGAGGTATGGCCGAAGCGACCCTTCTTTTACCTCCCATTCACCGGTGAGCGGATGGATTACTAGTGCTTAATCTCCAATTATCAGTACTTCATGTGCCCTTAGTGTGATCAAAGCATCAATCCCGAATAAGCAAGCTTTATACTCCGCCCCATTGTTAGTCACCGGGAATTCAAGGCGTTTAGCTAGGGGGATGATTTCTCCATCAGGTGTGCCAATGATTACTCCCAGTCCAGCCCCATGCTTGTTTACAGCCCCATCGAAGTACTGCTCGGTTCTGTCTCTATTACAGCCAACTGTTCATTAGAAAATTCCAGATTCTCAACATAATCTGACTCTAGAGGTTGGTTGGCCAGAAATTCTGCCACAGCCCTTCCTTTTATTGTCTTCTTGGTCACATATTTGATGTCGAATTCAGATAACTGGAGTAGCCACCTTGATAACTTCCCAGCCAATACGGGGGTTTGGCATAAGTACTTCATCGGATCAACCTTTGCCACTGCTTGAACCTTGTATGACTGGAAGTAATGCCTCAACTTCTTAGTCAGCCATACCATAGTAGCACAGGTCTTTTCTACTACAGTATATCTGACCTTGTAGTCAAGTAGCTTCTTACTCAGGTAGTAGATTGCATGTTCTAGCCCGTCTTCCTATTCCTGAAGCAACATTGCCCCTACTGAAGCATCTTTAACAGCCAAGTATAGGACTAAAGGTTTGTTCGGCATTGGAGGCTTCAGGACTGGTGGATTCATTAAATAAGCCTTTATCCTATCGAAGGCCAACTGACACTGATCATTCCACTTTGCCGGCTGATTCTTCCTTAGGAGCTTGAAGATGGGTTCACTGACCGTTGTCAACCTTGAAATGAACCGGCTGACATATTGCAGCGATCCCAGAACTGATCTTACATCTTTCTCTTTCTTTGGCGCAGGCATGTCATTGATAGCTTTGATCTTATTTGGGTCCATTTCAACTACCCTCTGACTTACCACATGGACGAGGAGCTTTCCTGTGGTTACCCCGAACACACACTTCTTGGGATTGAGGTGGAGGTTGTACTTTTCGACCCTAGTCAGGAATCTATCCAAGATAGCAGGGTGCTCTTCTCGGGTCATTGATTTGACTAGCATGTCATCCACATAAACCTCAACCTCTTTATGAATTATGTCGTGCAACAGTGTCGTGATAGCCCTCTGGTAAGTGGCTCTGGCATTCTTCAGTCTGAAGCCTTGTTCAGATCTCTGTAACACATACAAACCCTGACTCTGCCATCCTTCTTGGCGATCGTCAACGACTTCCAGAAACTTTGCTTTTATCTGCTTAGCCACTTCCTCTTTAACCTTTTCTACCCATTTTAGTCTGAGTCTTCTGAGTTTCTATTTGATGGGCTTCATTTTCGGATCCGTCAGGATTCTGTGTTCTGCAATTTCCCTATCAACCCCGTGCATGTCATTGTGGGACCACGCAAAGGCTTTTATATGTTTTAGGAGCACATTCGTAATTTCTTTTCTCTCTTCAGGCGTGAGGTCTTTCAAGATGAATACCATTTTTGGATCATCATCTGTTCCTAGATTCATTTCATGTAATGATGCATCATGTATGCTAAAGACATTAAATGAATGTTTGTATGTATGCACAGTTCCATCCGGAAAAACATCATGCAAGTAAGTGAAATTAGATTTCATTGCATTAAAAGCCTTGTAGGCTGAGTTGTTTACATCAAAAACAAAAAAAGCACATACATTAAAATGATTATCATCCTCCATATGCGGAGGGTCTTCTCCTATTGCAGCCTCTTCAACTTCCTCAAACAGGTCCCCCAGGTCACCCTCAAGGGCTTCTTCCTGGTCAGCAGATAGTTCTTCCTCGGTCATCTTGGCCTTCCCAACCATCATCAGCTTAGCCAACTGCTTCACAGCTTGATTCATCAGTTCTTCCTGAGTATTTAGCTTAGCTGCTTGCTTCTGATCAGAACTGGCGTTGACTTTCATCAATGCAACCAGTGTCTTGGTGATAGCTTCCATGGCCACCTCAGCTTCCCCACTTCCTGGGTTTACCTTCTCAGCAGATTCCCCTTTGTTTCCAAACTCAAACAATGACTCGGCTGACTGCTGTTCCCTGCTTTTTAAGAACTTTTTTCTTATCATCCTTAGCCTCAATACAGAGCATGTTGACAACTGGCTCGACCCTGTACTTCTCAAAATCCACAACATCAGAAAAGATTTCAAATCCTGGGAGTTGACCCCCCCTCGACTTCTACCGGCTCCGGAGCCCCATCATACATTTTCTCAGTTGGACGCACAAACGTGTCAACCAAATTCACAGATCTCCTACTCGACCCAACTCCTTTCTTGCCGTAGCCAAGTCCGTGCTGACGGTACTTCCCGGGTTCAATGTCGAATTTAGGGACACCCTGTTGTCTTGCCCCCAGGCCCTTGCCGGGCTTAAATTTCTGCTTGGTGAAGTATTTATATATCCACTCCGGAAATTTTATTATTTTATTTGTATGGTTAAGATTAAGCCACATTGTTAAGTATAATTTTTATTATTTTAATCCTAGGAAATTTTAGTCTTTGAGGGAGTGCTATATATACCTCTCTTGGTTCTAGTTGTAGAGAGCTTTTTTGGGAGCTTTTTAGAGCTCCTAACTCTTGGTTCATTTTTTTGTATTCTATTTTCTCTAGTTTAATATAATTTCTCTTCATTTATTTTTGCCATTTAATTTTCTGTTGAAGCTGCTGGTTCATGACTGAGTAGTCTGTCCAGCAGGCTCGAGCCAACTTGGCTAGCATGAGTAATTGACTTTTCTCCATATTTATTATGAGTTTCATGTTTTGATGATTGTTTTATGGTGTTCTTCATTTATTTATGAGCTTTACCACCTCATACTTTAGTAGTTATGATAAGACCGAGAGGAGATTCATAACTATGGAAAAGACAATAAAACACATGTGATTTATTGCTGAAGAAATTCTAGTAGATTACATGCTAGGGGTTTTTATCTTTTGATAAAATACTTACAAGAGATTAATGCAGGACTAAGTGGTCTTTTGCTGAAGAGATTCGATTAGACTGCTTGTCATAGTATCCAAATGTCTGAAGGTTCCTAATGTGGTGATTTGAGAGTGAGATACCCTACCTGCTCATAATGTTTAAGGAGAGAAATGTCACTGAAATTGCTTACTATGCTTGGTTTGAGTCTATTGCATTTTATCATTGTTGTTGTTTATATTTTGTTTGTTTTCAATAAAATCTTAACTCTGCTTAAATCTGTTTAGTCTGTTTACTTAGCTTTATTTTAGAATCCCTTTTAATTAATTGGAAGAAATCAGATATGCTAATTTGCTTAGAAATTTAAGATTGTTCACATCAATCCATGTGGAAAACGATACTTGGACTCACCACCGTGCTACAGCCGACCTAGTGTACTTACTAGTGTCGCATTTGGGGACAACAAGTTTTTGGCGCCATTGTCGGGGATTGAAAGTGAAAAATCTGTAAATTTTTAAGTAAATCAGTATTTTTTTTAACCTGTTTGCTCCCTGTGTAGTTGTTATGTTCTAAGCAACCCGATGATAAAGGAAAAAAGTTGTAAATTTGATCTAGCAAGCAATTGACCAAGCAACGGAATGGGTTGTGTAAGCTGAAATAACATGGCAAAAGACATTGTTGCCATGCCAAGGCTCAAGGAGTATTCCAAACCTTTATTAATGGGACACATGTGATGTATAGTGATACGGGATGAAGGAGAGCACATTGTGGAAATCAAAGCCTCCATGATTAAATTATTGCAAGCAACTGTTCAATTCAAGGGATTGCCAAATGAGGATCCAAATGATCATATTTATGAATTTCTTAACATTTTCAATACCTTTAAGACTAATCGAGGTGTTTCTAATGATGTGATTAGGTTGAAGTTGTTCCCATTCTCATTGAAGGATAAAGCAAAATCTTGGTTTAATTCTTTACCACCGGGAACCATTACAACATGGGAGGAGATGGCTGAAGCTTTCTTGACAAAATATTTTCCACCTTCCAAGGTTGTTCGTATGAGAAATGAGATCTCTAGGTTCACCCAACTTGAAGATGAGTCACTCCAAGAAACTTAGGAGAGATTCAAAGAGCTACTAATAAGGGTACTGTAAGCACCGGAATTTTACTCCGTAAAAAAAAAGCAGGTGTCACACGACTGTAATGTACAGTCTTGCGACTATCGTTACAGTCGTACGACTGTATGATCGGAGCAGGTGCAGAACACCATGCTCATGACATAAGAAAGAAGAGGGGAAAGATTGGGCAGTAATTGCCCCAGATTCTAGTGAAGAAAATCAGCAATCAGACATAAAAAGGAAGGAAAATGAGAGAAAGGGGGCTGGCTTGGGATCTCAGAAATTTAGAGAGAGAAAGAGGGAGAAAGAGACAAGGAAAAGAGAAAAGAGAAAACCAACTCAAAATTTCTTTTCCTCTTCTATTTCTCTTAATTCTCAAAGTTAGGATTAAAAACTTATTAGAAATTAATAGGTTAGTAATCTGACTTCATAAACAAACTAAGTTTCGGACTAGAAACCCTAGGATCCCCAAGCATTTGGAGATTTTTGGACCCAAAGTTTCTAACTTCAATTCAAGGAGAAATGAGCAAATTTTAGTTGATTGGAGCAACGCCAGGGGTCAATCCTACGGTGGACAAGCGCCTAAAAGGTTACCACTCTTTATCCTCTCTGTTTTTCATGTTTTTTGGGTGATTGGTGTGTTTTTGTGCATCTTTGCGTTATTTCTGCGTTTTCTATTTCTGGAAATCAAGAACAGTCGTGCGACTGTTCTTCAGTTTGATGAACAGTCGTACGAGTGTTCTTGGTTTAGAGATTGATTTTCTTCCAGTTTTATTTCAAATAATATTTTGGTGAAATACTGAGTTTGAATGGTTTACAGTCGCACGACTGTAATTACAGTCATAGGACCGTAGTTACAGTCGCACGACTGTAATGGCCATTCAAAATCAGAATTCCCATTTTAATCCATAAAAATTCAGAAAATTAGAAAATCACCAAAAATGAATTTTGTTGTGTGCATCCACGACCCTAGATTCAATTTTCAGTAAAATTGTATTTAGAACAATACAACGACTGAGACCCGATTCTCCCGAAAACCGACCCACCTCACATGTAAAAAATGCATGTAAACCGGCAAAATCGTTTTCAAAATGATTTTCTCACAAAACCCAAAAATACAGGGATGTTTCAAAATGTTTTCCAGGTCTAATCGGGCCGGCTAGCCGAGCCGGCCCTATTATCCCCCTAAATGCATGCCCCCGAATTCTAAATTCCCCATTCTGTCATGTTTGAGTCCTATTTGTGGCATGCCATAAATTGTGCTAACCCTTTGTTTTGCAGCTTTTTATTTTCATTTTATATGTATTTAATAGAATTACTCGTGTATTTTAGGCGATTGTAATTTTTAGATAAATCGTGTATTTTAGGCGGTTGTAGAGGTCGAGAGTTTTTATTTCTAATTCGATTGGGTTGTAAGCCACTTAAATATTTACTGCTTTATTTGTTATTTCCTGTGTATGCGCGCTGTATGTTTAAACTTAATGCAATCAAATTGACTTTAGAGTTTGAAATATCTTCAAAGAACATTGGCCAATATTTATTTTAATTAGACACAAAATAAGGGACTTGTCCGGACCTAGATCTCTGGATAGTGTAGCGGCTGTTCGTCCGGTTCAGCTACGATATAAATTTCCCGGTTGAGCTGAGCCGGGTGGCAACTCCTACAATATTCATCGAGACTTAGTTCTCGGTTCTTTTAAGAATTAATTCCATTTTTTCCAAAACGAATTTCCATTATAAAAACCCCACGCGAGGGAGGGGTCTGCCCGAAACCGAGGTGCCCCTCCCGAAAGGGAGTCCGCGTTCCGTCGAAAACTTCGTCCGCTCACAGTAGCGACTCCGCTAGGGATTTCTTACAAAAAGTTTTCTTAAAAACTTAAAAGAATTTGACAAGCCCTAAAAAGTGTCTAATTAAAATAAGGTGGATGATTCTTGGTTGGTATTTCATTTTGCATTGTTAGTTAGACATGCTTGCATTAGGTTAAGTATCCCATTTTAGCCCAGTGGATTATTGAAGTGTCGCCTTTGTTCCTCCTGGTCTTAGGGGCACGGATACGAAACACCACCTATAGCCTCGTACGAACCCTTTGTTTGGACCCTTGAGTGGGAAGAAGTGAGGAGTATATTTTGCTATAGAAACCTTGATTTTAACCCGACTTGGACCGAATTCATAAAGGCAGCCTTAGTTGGATTCCCTTAGGATACTAAAATAATTGTATGGATAAAATAAAATCGCGCCTTCATCATCCCCAGTTGGTGATCGAAGAGAATCGCACCTAGGACTCGGTTAGAATTTTTAAACCCGACCACGTTTGGAGGAATAAGGTTGGACGAATTCGTTTCGTGTGTTACGTGTTTTTCGTTATCCTGTGACACATCACCATCGTTATCTACGCGTGCATAACATACCATAATCACTATTTTCCATACACACGACATACCATTCATAAAGCATGTTTGTGTGATACTAACCCATATTTTTATGCAGCCATTTGCATTTTATTTTCATGTGTAAAAACATTAAATCATCCGTTTGCCATTCATACTAACCATGTCCTTTTCAGCCATAACATTATATTTATGTGTTAGCATTTTCATAGCATACATAACATCATTATGTATGTCATGCATCCTGACCACGTTTTTGTGCAGCCATTTTGCATTTTGTATGTCATAAGCATTCATGACATATCACCTAAATTAAATTAGGGGCATCCCAAGGACGCCCACCACGATCATCTCATTTCATGACATATCGGGTATCCCAAAATACCTGTGTTCTGCCAATGCACCATATTGCATTCGGCCATTCCACCTAATTACCTCATTTAATAGAAGACCACAATGGTCCTAGGTATATTTCCGTGTGGCAATCCACACAATGCATTTCATGACATCATACCCATTCATCATAAATATCATATAACACTGTGATCCACATCGGGTTACTTCATGACATTAGTACATTATTCAAGGTGCTCCCCGAGTGCCGGATTAGTATGCATGTAGGGGCATTTCATAACATCCCAAATCATGCAAGGTGATCCCCGAACGCCGAGCTTTTGTCTGTGTCCCTGTCACACGCGACTCCCTCATAACATCATTTCATATCATATGCTCAAAAGCATCAGAACTCTGTCCAAAGGACGGTCCCATGCGACCATTTCATATCATCTCATAAACCTACAAAGCATCAAAACCCCGTCTGTGTGTCGGTACACACGCAACCATTTCACAAAATTCATTGGGCGCCCCAAAGGCGCCGAACTTTTATCCGTATGGCGGTCCACACGTGAAATTTTTTTCATAGCATTGGGTGTTCTTGGAATGTCCAAAATCAAAAGAATAAAAATAAGGGAAATCATTCTCATTCTTTCACAATGTACATCTCATTCATCTTTTGAACATTTAGATGCTCCACCAGCACTAAACATCTTCATCTCATGCACTGATTTGGTATCCTTCGTGCGTATGCCCCGGTCAATGCTAACAAGTGTTTTTATCAAGGGAGAAAGCGAAAGAGTCTTGAGAATGGCTGGCCCATTGAACTTCAACACTATAACAGATGTCATGGATGATTATGTTGCTTCATCACGATTCCGAAAGGCGGTCAGGGAAGAGGCAGCGACTATGTTGAAAGAGATACTTGGAGATGATCGTGACAGGGTGGAAAAGCTGACAACTAAGTGCTCTGAATTGCAAGCAGGTGTGGCAGAGCTCGAAGGAAAAATAAGAGGGCTTACCGATGTGATGGAATCGAAGGTGCCCCCCAAGGCCGATACTGACATTGTTTCGCGACACACCGGGAATCCACTGCCTAAGGGTAAAAGGAAAGGCATATCCCCATGGCCTATTTCATTATGCAGATTATTCGCCAAGTGTAGAAAGGAGGGACTGCTCCAGAGCATCAGGCCATATGTCGAGTTGGCTCCGAATCAGAAGAATAATTTCTACAGCTATCATATGGTGACAGGTCACCAAACCAACATGTGCTTTGATTTAGGAAAGGAGATCCTGAAATTAGTCGCCGAAGGAAAATTGAAGATCCCATCCACCTCCAACCATTGACTAGTGACAAGTAGGGAGACTGGCAAGGAAATCCCTCAAACCTCCCGGGGAGAGGAATATGATGAAGAACTCCTAAGTCTGATTTGATGAAAGTGGGGCAGTGACATTGATGCTGGGCAGTGACCGGATAAGGAATAGTCGGACGCTGTGAGATCAATACCTTTAGAGGCTCCTTCCCGTAGGGAACTCATTTTGTTTGTAAAGTGTATTGAACTCATTTTGAATGCAATGTGCCTTGTTATTTTCTTACTTATGTGGTGATTGTATATACGTGGCATTATATATATGCATTTAATCATCTGACACTACATATCCAACACACATAATATTTAAAATGCATAACATCGATATGAGCGTTATAAAAAGTGAACCTAACTTCGGTTAAATCCCTTTCTTCAAAAAACAGAAAAAAAAGTTTGCCAAACAAATAATGGGATGGCACCATTTCCGTCGAATCAATTGCCAACCTAGATCAGTGATCCCTATAAACCACGATCCAAAACACTATTGTACTTACCCTAAAAGTTTCGACTTGAACAGCCCACAATACACCCAAATCATTCCAAACCAGAGACCATTGCTAAATTTCAAAGCCGATCCCCAAAATGAAGCTTTGAGCCTAATTCACATTCGAGAAAGCATCTCACGCTATAACCTTGTAGTCGAAAACCCAAACTCATCGAAAAGCACCAAGCCCTAAGAAATCCAAATGATCTTTGCCATCCACCATGCTGTAAAACTCTAAAGCAGACATTGTTTTAGTGCATATATAGTCTTGTTTGTGTGGCATTCATGTGCATATGACATTACACATGCATTGTACATCCAAAAAGACATATCACACATGCATGACATACATGGATTCGAATGCAACAGGAAAATCAACAGGTGGTTATGGCTTGGATTTGGCTTCTTCTAAAAAAAACCAGTATAGATGGAAGACTTCCTCTCTCCCTTACAGTGAGATTTCTGCAACAGGCTTACAGTCGTGCTCTCTTCCTTCATAGATATATGACCTTGTTAATCTCTCACATGTTGCCGCAATGGTGGCGTAAACAAGGCTAAACCCGGAAACACCTGAATCCTTCCCTGATCAATTACTAATTAACCTGTCACCCTGGCATCAATCCACTTCTGCCTTTGTCCCCACTACCAAATTCCAACCCCAATACCTGTTACTCCACTCCTATATCTCATCCTCATTCTTCCTCATTTGTACAACTTCCTAATTCTTCCTATCCAAACAATGAAACCCAAGCAAACTCTGTTGAGTGTTTGATGAATCCGGGGGTGGCCCATCTATTGCAGAAAGTGCCGAGGTCAGTGAGTTGAGACAATGGAGATAAGTACGTTTTTGCCTATTCTGAAAAGTTAACTTCACACGGTGATAGAGAAGATTGGTGTCTTTATCTCTCTCATACACTGCAGCCATAATTAAGTCTGGAGTGTCTCATGGCATTAAATGGCAAGGAGCAACACTTTCATCTTCTCCCTTGAACCGATTCTATGAAGCCTTATTTTCTGCCATCAATGGCTTCTAACAAGAAATTAAACCCCAATGCTGCTCCATATTGCATTTTTCTGCATCATCTCATCACCAGAAGGGCGACGGAGCAGGTGGTTATGGCGCCATTCCAATCAGTCCTTGTTTACCATCAACCTGTACTGAATTAGGGATACCCTTTTAATCCCACACCATTTCTATTCAATCTGAACTCCTAGACTAATTATTTTGAATCCCCAAACTATGGGAGAGGTTTTGAGTTCATGACAGAGAGAGGATTTGAATATGAGTCTACTTCAAATGAGATCAACAATGCTAGAAAAAGGGGAAATTGAAATGTATAGCTCCGAGGTTCTGAAGTAAGGAGGAGGCAATTTTTTTTAGGTGAAAAGGGGCAACAGTGGTTACCCAAGAACCTAACTATTAGAGGGATCAAGTCGAATAAGAAGGAGATTAACGCCAATCTCGGTGAGAAAACAAGCCTGATGATCAGAAGTCTGCCAGGCTAGTTCCAAAGACATAATTTGCCATAAATTCTAGAAAAGAGTAAGTCCAAAGGGAAGTCTGCTTATGGTTTCCCCTACTTCCTTATGGATTTCAAGACTGGAGGAAATATCGGTTATGCATTTGTGAACTTCACCGACAGTGTTGGAGCAACTTGGTTTTACAAAGCTTTCAACAATCATGAAGGGGACAATACCATCAATAGGAAAGCTTACAAAGTCTGCTATGCTCATATTCAAGGGGAAAGTTGCATTTTCCAACCACTTCAAGAATTCAGTCTTCAATTGCAGTAGAAGTGAATGCTTACCAATGATCCTTTCACCTCTGGAAGGCGGTGTAATTTGCTATAGGGTCATTGTGAGTGGCAGACACAAGGGAACCAAGATTAACTCAAGTCAGTCTGAATCAGATCATGCATTAGAAGGCTGGAAGCTGTGTCCATCTTCGGGAACCGTGCCTGAATTGGAATCTGGGGTGAATTGGAAACATGAATACGGCATCAGACTGCAGGAGAATCCAGTGGTTAATTGAATTCTTCTCAGGTTGTTCGTCCATAATGGCAACACTATTCAGTGGTCGGTCATTCATTCCTTAAAAAAAAGGCTCTAATGCGGAAAACCGAAAGGGCGCATTGGTAATTTAAAGGGGCATCAATTAAAACCAGAGCCACATTTTAAAATTTCCTAAAGCATCCATATTCATTATGCCATGAATGTTTTGTATTCAATTTTGGTGTTTAATATGCATTTGTCATGTCATTGCATGTCAATGTTTTCATATGAACTACATCACGCAACAAACCTTATCTGTAGCAGTGCTTTACTCCTCAAACATAAATCTCTGATACTAGGGGCTAGTCGAGGGTCGAACTACTAGGTATCATCGATAGCAGTATCTTTGCAAGTCGTGATGAACATATCAAGGCACATTTTCTGAGCCCAAGATGAACTATTGTAAAAGGGATCAACGAAGACGAAATGCCCATCACCAAATCTTTCACCAAAAAAAAAAATTCTGACACGAAAAACCGCAAAGACGTGTCAGCAACAGGAGAGGAGTGATATACAAAGTCAGAGTCACTGTCATATTCCCTATTATACTCATTCTGATGTCACCATTGCAATATTGTGTATGTTTGGATTTCCGATCAGATGTTCATCTTGCATACACCATGCCATTACATATAAACATCCATTAGTAGGACATTGTGTCTGAACCCGTGATAATGCCACAGGAACTCCTATTATGCGGTACGAAAATGCAAGGTCTCACTCTTCTTGCTCAACCAAACGGACCATTCGTCGGCGCGGCCTATTATCCTGATCCACTGAGCCTAACAACGCTCCAGAATATGCAGAGGGTAAAGTGGAAGGTCACTCAAGAGGGCCAACTCCTCTAATACCCATATCAGCGTAATAGTCAGTCGGTCAGAAAAACATCGGAACAATCGAACTGGGTGAGTATGATACAAAAGCATGCTTGGAGCCAAGAGGAGGCATCTACTTGTTCCAATGAGACTAAACCGCATATACATGGTGCCGCAAGGTCACCTGGGCTACCATTATGGTTAATCACAAGCCGTGAATTCCGTCTCTAGGCTTGCATGGATACCAAGAACAAAGCATAAGCCACATATTGCATGTATACATTCATTTAGAACCATAAATGTATCCGTACATACATGCATATGTTTAAAGTAAACACACACAATTCATATGCATATGCATCACAACCAATCTAAGTGCAGGTACCCACTGCTATCACCAAGTCTCTCCAAGCCAGGAACACTTTCAACGTAGAAAATAGGTCTCAAGAGACGAATCAAGACCTCACACGCCCAAGCATCAACATCTCAAAGTGATGTAAATAAGCCGTATTTATTCTTGATCGAAGGGGTAAAATTTGTTTCCAAAATTGTTGATTAAGGAATAAATACGTGTTGCCTATACGACTTCAAATCCTCAGCAGATCTGTTTCACTCCAAATCCCGAGCCTAACTTCCACCTTCCATACCTTAGGTAATATAGACCTGGTATCGGCTTATCCGCCTTCCACCTTCCTTTGCCTCGGGTAAGCTAGACCCGGTATCAGCTTATCTACCTTCCACTTTCCTTTGCCTCGGGTAACCTAGACCCGGTATCGGCTTATCCGCCTTCCACTTTCCTTTGCCTTGGGTAACCTAGACCCGATATCAGCTTATCCGCCTTCCACCTTCCTTTGCATCGGGTAACCTAGACCCGGTATCGGCTTATCCGCCTTCTACCTTCCTTGCCTCGGGTAACATAGACCCGGTAATCGGCTTATCCGCCTTCCACCTTCCTTACCTCGGGTAATATAGATACGGTATCGGCTTATCCGCCTTCCATCTTCCTTTGCCTCGAGTAACCTAGACCCAGCATAAGCTTATTTCATCACCTTTCTTGCCCCGGGTAACCTAGACCAGGTATCAGTTTATTTCTTCCCCAGCTTTGCCTCAGGTAACCTAGACCCGGTATCGGCTTATTTCAATAGTGGGTTCTTTCCTATGTCTGCAGTGCTTTGATTCGTGCTCTCAAATTCATCACCTTAACTATTCCAAACCAAGATCGGGTGATAAATTTGATCACGCGAGGGGTAGCTGTAAGCGCCGGAATTTTACCTCGTAAAAAAAAAGCAGGTGTTACACAACTATAATGTACAGTCTTGCGACTGTAATTGAAAAATTACAGTCGTACGACTGTACGATTGGAGCAGGTGCAGAACACCATGCTCATGACATAAGAAAGAAAAGGGGAAAGATTGGGCATTAATTGCCCCAGATTCTGGTGAAGAAAATCAGCAATCAGACATAAAAAGGAAGGAAAAAGAGAGAAAGGGGGCTGGCTTGGGATCTCAAAAATTTAGAGAGAGAAAGAGGGAGAAAGAGACAAGGAAAAGAGAAAAGAGAAAACCAACTCAAAATTTCTTTTCCTCTTCTATTTCTCTTAATTCTCAAGGTTAGGATTAAAAACTTATTAGAAATTAATAGGTTAATAATCTGGCTTCACAAACAAACTAAATTTCAGACTACGAACCCTAGGATCCCCAAGCATTTGGAGATTTTTGGACCCAAAGTTTTTAACTTCAATTCAAGGAGAAATGAGCAAATTTTAGTGGACTGGAGCGACGCCAGGAGTCAATCCTATGGTGGACAAGCGCCTAAAAGGTTACCACTCTTTATCCCCTCTGTTTTTCATGTTTTTTGGGTGATTGGTGTGTTTTTGTACATCTTTGCGTTATTTCTGCGTTTTCTGTTTCTGGAAATCTAGAACAGTCATGTGACTGTTCTTCAGTTTGATGAATAGTCGTACGACTGTAAGTACAGTCGTATGAGTGTTCTTGGTTTCCAAATTGATTTTCTTCCAGTTTTATTTCAAATAAAATTTTGGTGAAATGCTGAGTTTGAATAGTTTACAGTTGCATGACTATAATTACAGTCGTACGACCGTAGTTACAGTCACATGACTGTAATGGCCATTCAGAATCAGAATTCCCATTTTTATCCATAAAAATTTCCAAAAATCCATAAAAATTCAGAAAATTAGAAAATCACCAAAAATGAATTTTGTTGTGTGCATCCACGACCCTAGATTCAATTTTCAGTAAAATTGTATTTAGAACTATACAACGATGGAGACCCGATTCTCCTGAAAACCGACACATCTCACATGTAAAAAATGCATGTAAACCGGCAAAATCATTTTCAAAATGATTTTCTCACAAAACCCAAAAATACAGGGACGTTTCAAAATGTTTTCCAGGTCTAATCGGGCCAGCTAGCTGAGCCGACCTGGTTATCCCCCTAAATGCATGCCGCCGAATTCTAAATTCCCCATTCTGTCATGTTTGAATTTTATTTATGGCATACCATAAATTGTGCTAACCCTCTGTTTTACAGCTTTTTATTTTTATTTTATATGTATTTAATAGAATTACTCGTGTATTTTAGGCAATTGTAATTTTTAGATAAATCGTGTATTTTAGGCGGTTGTAAAAGTGAGGTCGAGAGTTTTTATTTCTGATTCGATTGGGTTGTAACCCACTTAAATATTTACTGCTTTATTTTTTATTTTCTATGTATGCACACTGTATGTTTAAACTTAATGCAACTAGATGAATCTCCATATGAATCTAAGCAATCTAACTTAGAAAAGATGATGATAGAGTTTATGAAGCAAACACAAGCTTCAATCAATAACTTGGAGACCCAATTCTAGCAACTAACAACCGTTGTGATTTCAAAGGATGAAGGGGTTACTCCAAGCATCACTGAGCCTAATCATATGGAGGAGTATGGAGCAATCATCCTAAGGAGTGTAAGGTTGTTGATAATTCTAACAAGGTTATTGTCGATGATTTTTATGATGTAGGTAAGCATGATGAACAAGTGTACAAGCAACTTGCAGAGAACCAAAAGCAACTGTTGGGATTTTTCACCGGAAATCACCCGATAAAAGCGGAAGAACGCGGTGATTTCCTCAAATCCGGTCCCAGGAGCAATTGATGTGGAAATTGAAAAACTTAAAATTAAATAGAAAGAGATTAAATTTCTTACCAGAAAAATCTCTTTCTAGAGATGGATGATGACTGCAGAATTCAATTGAGAATTCCTCCACTCTCACGTACACGAACGCTTGGCAAATGCAACCCGTGCTAGCGTCGGAAAAACAAAACCAATGGAGAGGGGAGCTAGGAAATTTTGGCTAGGAGTGTATGAGCTAGGGTGGCCGAAATTTCTAACCCTAGGTATTTATACCTAGGGTTGGCCGAATTCCCTTAGGGGAATTCAGGCCCATCTTGGCTCCTTTCTATTTTGTGCGGGCTTCCATGTTTTAATTTAGGCCCAGTCTAATTTTAATTATTCTGGTTTAAATTAATTTCAAGCCCAATTTTAATATACCCATGTATTTAATACATTACTCCAAGTAATATATTATTTACATCTAAATTAAAATTGGTTTGACATTTAATTTAATCCATCAAATTAAAATTAACTCAACACAAAATAAAATCATATGTAAACCTATACATATGAATATTTCCACCTAGGAAATAATTTCATAATTAATCCAATTAATTATGAAGAGCCAATTGAATATATTAATTTTATTATTATGACCAATCCAATTGATCTTTATAATATAATTAATATATACACACTTCTCCCTACATGGTGTATACTCCAAGTATACATGTTATTCCTTAAGTCTGCATTCTATCGTTCTATGTGTACGATCCTGTGGGCCCATCTTTATGTTGGCAGCGGGCCTTTGGCCCGCAGACTGCAGTTGGGCTCTAGCAAGCCACTGCAGCCCCCAATTAAGATGGAGATGGCAGTCTAACTGATATCATAACCCTGTAGTTTAAACTTGTACATCCCATGTCATTGATATCGGTGTCCAACACAGAGGCATGGATTGATCACCCTCTTTCGTGTCCGGACATTAACTTGATCCCGAATGTACTGATTCTCACAAACAAGTTCCAACTTGTTTGGGTGTGGCCACACTCTTATCAGTCACATTCATCAAGTGGCCGGTGATATCTTCTCAGTTGGTTACTGAGTGACAAATCCCTTCTGCATATCCATAGTATTACCATGTTCAGTGACATACCCGAAAGCACCCATACTTGGCACCCTATTACAGGCCCTTTAGGCGTACCCCTAAGTATGCGACTTCACATGTAACACCATCATATGGTCAGGTCAAAGGATCCATACAAGTACTACACGAGAATCCATTGTGATACCATACCATGTGGATTACTCGTTTAGTGGATCTATCCAGTACCATGCTCCCAGGCATGTACCCATTAACTTGGTTGACATTCCATGTCCAATGACCGGTAAGACACCGCCATACAACCAGGTTAATGATAGTCTGTTGTTCCATTCATTCCCATGACTGGAACAGACTACGGATCTATTTATGGTCATATCGTTAACCCTATCCATGGTCTTACTGCTAAGTGCATGACACTAGTCGTCATGGATATAGATATGTCCATTGGATACTTCATTTACTATACTGCACAAGATAAATATAACAAATGAATTGATGCCTTTATTAATGACACAAATGAGTACAACACATAAATCCAATAAATGTATAGTACAAATACAAGGACCAATGCCTCGGGACTAGGGCATTTCCAACAGCAACATGATGCTAAAGTAGAACAATCTCAACCTAATTCTATTCAAAGGGAGCTTGCTCATGTTTCACTATCAGTTGACCGTGCTCAAGAAGAAGTTATTCCAAAAGATCAACCTCTTCGAGTGTACCAACCTAAGATTCCATTTCCACTAAGAGCAAGGCAACACCAGATGTATGAGGAATTTCAAAAGTTTCATGATGAAGATGATAAAGAAAGCTTGAAAGATGATGAAAATTTTTTTGAGATGGATATGAAAGGAAAAACAGACTGCTCAACAATTCTGGTGAACGAGCAGCCTACATATGAACCTCAAAACATTTTGTCTAAGCAGCCTGGTTCCATTGAATCCTTCTTCATTAAAGAGCAATTGCAAGTAAAGTCATGGAGAGATGTGGAAGTTATGAAGCAAAAGCTTCCATATATTATTTCACCATATTCATCATTTATCTATGAACCTCCTTGAGAATAAGATCCTATGGTGTCCGCTTCAAACACCAATTGAAGCAATCTATTGGGCAATCCCCAATTCTCTTACCTTGTAAATAGTTTATTTGTAATCTTTTTGGTGTAAATATTTCTTCTAATAGTCTGCTTATTCTTCTTGTAGGTACCCAAGCAACCTGACGAGTATGGGATGACAACTTGCAGTTCAAATTTTTAATTTTAAATTAATTTTCATGCTTGTGTTACATCTCAAACTTAATTTTGATTTTTGCAATTTTAAAAAAATTAAAATTTTTGCAACCACACAATTATTTTATTGGTTAAAATCTAGTTTGGTAAGTCTTTTTTTCATCCCTGTCAGCCTGACCGCTTGACTTAATTTGACTTAATCTCACCAAATCTAAAATTATTTGTTTAATTAAAAAGAGACAAAAAGAACAAGGGCTGTAATTTTCTCTCACCTGTCAAATCATTAGGAGTTTGTAAAGGGGTAATGAATTTAAGCATGTGTTATGAAAAAGAGACAAGTATGGGGATTTAACACATGTCAAATTAAGCCCCCAAATTTCTCTCTCTTTCCTTTTGACCACCTAAATCTAGTTGTTTTCTTTCCCTAATGGCAGTTTTTGGTTTTTAATTTTTGAATTTTAAATTTGGAAAAACTGTCAAGCTCCTTTTTTACCCTAATTGAATTGTTCTTCTCTTTCTTTTAGCCCTCTTTTTCCTGCAATTTTCTCTCATCTTTGCTCTAAAGTTTCAACCTCCACTGCTCCTAAAGAGAACTCTCACAGCCCAGTGAGAAGACTGCTCTAATGGAGGAGGACCAACAGTCCTCCTAACACCTTGACTAGTAACTGTTTGTTTTTCTTCTCCTCCTGCTCTCTGGTATGTTTCATTACCCTCAGCCCTTGCAATTTCCAACTCCATGCCCTGCTCAGTAATATCTTTTCCTTTCCCCTTATAACTTGTGTTTGTGTGTTGGATTGTTGCATTAAGGACAATGCAAGTTTTAAGTGTGGGGTAATAAAGGGGAGGTTATCTTTGAATAACCTGGAATTAATGTTTGTTGTGATGAATATTGTCATTCTTGAACAATTTTGCAAGTCCTTAAGTATGTTTTTTTTTTCCTGTTTCTTATAAAATTTGTCAAAATTTTTCGATTTTGCGTTGTTTTGTGGCAGCAAAGCAAAAGCTTTTGAATGTTTGAGTCGCATGTCATCACTTGTAGAATGCATTAAGTTTGGAAGCATGATGTTAGGTTTACATTTGTAGCTTGCATAAGCTGATTAAGCATTCTAGGACTTAGGATTTTAATGTTTTTCTCAACTTTTTAGCTTGCTTAAAATCAACTGCAAATAATTTTAACCTCTTTTCTATTGTGAGGATTTGAGCCTGTTTATTCTTTCTTTGTTTCACCGATTAAATTGATCTTCATTTCCAAATCTTTAACCCTTTTGAATCATATGTACTTGTTTGAATTCCTTGTTGAGTGAGCTTACACAATCAACCTTAGCTAGAACTAAGTTTGGATAGTACTTGTCAAAACCATATGACTGTTCGCATCCATAATATGTTAAAGGCATTAGGTTTTTACCCCTTTAGCTTAAACAACCACCCTGTTTATATGTTTTTGCCCTCATTTTAGTTAAACAAAGTTGAGCCTAAACCCGTTTTTTGTTGTTAACTCTCAAAATTGTTTTTTCTTAACCTTTTTCACTTTTTGTTTTCCCTAAAATCACCCAAGAATTTGCCAAAGAAATTGAAATTCTTATTTTGAGCAAGTAGTTGATCAATTGTTGTGTAGCTAAATTCTTGCTTTCTAATATTTTTCAAGCAATTTGTGTTCTTTAAATATTTATCCTTTCGAAAACCATAAGAATTCTGAAATTTCCTTGTTTCCAGCAGTGTCAGTGTGCAAAATTCAAATAAAATTCTCAAAGATAGAATCAATTCTTCTAACTTTCTTTCAAATCTTTTATGGCTCTCTAAAATCATCAAGTTTCATCAATTGTTAAGCCTGTTCTATTACATGAATCAAAATTTAAGTTTGCAACTTAATCTTTCTAATCAATGATGCATCAGTATTTGAGATTGCTTGCTTGATAATTTCTCTTCTTTAAAAAAAAACTCTAAAATAATGTCCTTGATTGCCTGATACTTTGTGCTCCATGTTTCTTATGATTATTGCTTGAATGTCTTTATGCTTCTTCATGTTATATCTTTCTTGAGCCACCCATTCCACATCTATTCTTAGATTGCTTGAGTTTTGGTGATATTGCAATTGTTGTGGCTACTTGTTCATGCATTTATTATGTTTTTTTGGTAATTCTTTTCGCCTAAATGTATCCTTTGACACACCCCTAACCCTACCAAGTTGCAACCCTATTTGTAAAGTCCTTTTGAATGTGTATGCTATTCAATATAAAGTGGTGGCGATAAGACTGATTATCAAGCATATGGTCTAATTGTTGATGTGCAAAGCTATTGAGTGATCTTAAAAAGCCTTACCCTACTATTTTAAAGTGATTGAGTGGCATCTTTTGGTGAGTCAGTTTGGTTTGTAAGCTCGCTGAATTGTTGATTTAAGTAGTCTAATCTTTGTCTTAGCTTGTTTTTGAAGTTGAAGCTTATTGCTTGCGTGGGCCTGATATCTAGTTTTCTTAAGCTTTGTATTTTCCTAGTGATCATTGTGTTGATTCAAAGTTTAAAGTAATTGCTGCTGCTGCTGCCCTTGTTTAAGTATTTCAAGTGTTATTTCGTTCTTAAGTATTTTTAGTGTTTTCTTTTCTTTTTCTTTTCTTATTGCTTAAGGACAAGCAATGTTCAAGTGTGGGGGTATTTGAGAAGTGAATATTTTACCTATTTAATTGGATATTTATTTGAGTTAAAATTAGCTTAATTGGATAATTATTTGCTAATTAGAGCTAATTTTAGGATTAAAGATAAAATGGAGCTTAAACTCAAAAAACCTAAGCAAGCAAGCTCGTAGGCAGGCTGGAAGAGAGCTAGAAGCAGCTGGTTAAAGAGAGAGAAAAGGTGGGCAGTATTTGGACCATGTCGTGGGCCATAGAGGATGGAGGAGAAAGATTTGATTTGTTTTGGGAAGAGAAGTTTGACTTGTTGGAAGATCTTTTCTTACACATCTCACCAAACCTTAGTGGTTAAACATTTTTATTATTTTATTTGTGTGGTTAAGATTAAGCCACATTGTTAAGTACAATTTTTATTATTTTAATCCTAGGAAATTTTAGTCTTTGAGGGAGTGCTATATATACCTCCCTTGGTTATAGCTGTAGAGAGCTTTTTTAGGAGCTTTTTGGAGCTCTTAACTCTTGGTTCATTTTCTTGTATTCTATTTTCTCTAGTTTAATATAATTTCTCTTCATTTATTTTTCCCATTTAATTTTCTGTTGAAGCTGCTTGTTTATGACTGAGTAGTCTGTCCAGCAGGCTTGAGCCAGCTTGGCTGGCATGAGTAAGTGACTTTTCTCCTTATTTATTATGAGTTTCATGTTTTGATGATTGTTTTATGGTGTTCTTCATTTATTTATGAGCTTGGCCACCTCATACTTTAGTAGTTATGATGAGACCGAGAGGAGATTCATGACTATGGAAAAGACCATAAAACACAGATGATTTATTGCTAAAGAAATTCGAGTAGATTGCATGCTAGGGGTTTTTATCTTTTGATAAAATGCTTACAAAAGATTAATGCATGACTAAGTGGTCTTTAGCTGAAGAGATTCGATTAGACTGTTTGTCATAGTATCTACATGTCCGGAGGTTCCTAATGTGGTGATTTGAGAGTGAGATACCCTAGATCTATGTTTTGTAACTGTAACACCTGGGATCTAATCATCTGTCCCCACAAACCAAAACGTGTCTTTCCAGTATGCTTTTTCCTCACTCACATGCTTCCTGGAAATTTCTTCCCAGGAGGTCACCTATCCTGAAATTTCCCTAAGTCAAGCACACTTAACTTTGAAGTTACTTCGGAATGGGCTACCGAAAAGAAGATGCATCTTGTTGGTATAGGTAGTACCTATCAAATCTCTTATGACATTCTCAACTGTACCGTCCCATACCAGTACAGTCTCGAAATCTAGCCCTTCTTAATTATACCGTCCCATACAAGCACAGTCTTGAAACCCTCTCTTTCCGGTATAGATTCAGTTCATTCCTGCCCCCATCGACATCCTTCAGGGCCGCTCTTTACTCAGGTTTCTCTACCCCGGCGCCACCCCTCACTAGGCCGCTCCTTGCTCAGGTTTCTCCGCCCTGGCACCACCCCTCACTGGGCCCCTCCTTGCTCAGGTTTCTCTGTCCCGGTGCCACCCCTCACTGGGCCGCTCCTTGCTCAAGCCATCCACCCCGGTGCCACCCTCTTAGGACCGCGTTGTTACAGGCCCACCAGCTTCCGCCTGGTTCGTCCCCGAACCACACCGTACTGGGAGAGGGCTGGCTTTGATACCAACTTGTAACACCCAGGATCTGATCGTCTGTCCCCATAAACCAACACGTGTCTTTCTAGAATGCTTTGTCCTCACTCACATACTTCCTGGAAATTTCTTCCCAGGAGGTCACCCATCCTGAAATTTTCCTAAGTCAAGCATGCTTAACTTTGAAGTTACTTCGGAATTTGTTGGATATGCCCTACTCCCGAGGCATTGGACCTTGTATTTGTATTATACATTTATTGGATTTATGTATTATACTCATTTTGTGTTATTAATAAAGGCATTAATTCATTTATTATATATATCTTGTGTAATATATTAAATGAAGTATCCAATGGACATATCCATATCCATAATGACAAGTGTGTACTTGGCAGTAAGACCATGGATAGGGTAAACGATATGACCATAAATAGATCCGTAATATGTTCCAGTCATGGGAATGAATGGAACTGGAGACTACCATTAACCTGGTTATATGGCGGTGTCTTACCGGTCATTGGACGTGGGATGTCAACCAAGTAAATGGGTACATGTAAAAAGGGCATGGTACTGGATAGATCCACTAAACGAGAAATCCACATGGTATAGTATCACAAGTGATTCTCGTGTAGTACTTGTATGGATCCTTTGACCTGACCATATGATGGTGTTGCATGTGAGGTCGCATCCTTAGGGGTACGCATAAAGGGCCTGTAATAGGGTGTCAAGTATGGTACTTTCGGGTATGTTACTCAGCATGGTAATGCTATGGATATGCAGAAGGGATTTGTCACTCAGTAGTCCACTGAGAAGATATCACCGGCCTCTTGATGAATGTGACTGATAAGAGTGTGGCCACACCCAAACAAGTTGGAACTTGTTTGTGAGCATCAGTACATTCGGGATCAAGTAACTGTCCGGACACAGAAGAGGGTGATTAATTCATGCCTCTGTGTTGGACACCGATATCAATGGCATAGGATATACAAGTTCAAACTACAAGGCTACGATAACAGTTGGACTGCCATCTCCATCTTAATTGGGGGCTGCAGTGGCTTGCTAAAGCCCAACTGTAGTCTGTGGGCCATAGGCCCACTGCCAACATAAAGATGGGCCCACGGGATCGTACACATTGAGCTACTGAACACTGACTTAAGGAATCACATGTATACTTGGAGTATACACTCTGGAGAGAGAGAGGATATATTAATTACATTATAAAGATTAATTGGATTGATCATAATAATAAAATTAATATTCGATTGGCTCTCTCATGATTAATTAGATTAATCATGAGATTATTTCCTAGGTGGAAATATTCATATGTACAGGTTTACATATGAATTTATTTTGTGAAAATCTAATTTTAATTTAATGGATTAAATTAATTAATCAAACCAATTTTAATTTAAATGTAAATTATATGTTACTTGGTGTAATAAATTATATGCATGGATAAATTAAAGTTGGGCTTGAAATTAATTTAAACTAGACTAATTAAAATAGATTTAGGCCTGAAATGAAAGGAAGAAAGCCCACACAAAGGAGGAGCCAATTGGGCCACCTAGGGTTAAAATAACCCTAGGATTTTCAGCCTAGGTATCACAAGAAACTGTGGCCGAAATCTCCCTTCCCTTTCTCTCCAAAGTTTCATGTTTTCCGACGCTAGCACAGGTGATGTTCATTAAGAGTTCGTGTATATGAACGAGGAGGGATTCTAGCTTGATTCCTGCAGTCTGCATCCATCTCTAGTAGAGATAATCCGGGTAAGAGATTTATCTCTTGTGATTAAATTTTAGTTTTTCCAATTTCCATCTCAATTGCTCCTGGGCACGGATTTGAGGAAATCATCGCGTTCTTCCGCTTCAATCGGGTGATTTCCGGTGATAAATCCCAACATAATTGGCTACCGAAAAGAAGATGCATCTTGTTGGTAGAGGTAGTACCTATCAAATCTCTTATGCCATTCTCAACTATACCGTCCCATACCAGTACAGTCTCGAAATCTAGCCCTTCTTTACTGTACCGTCCCATACCATCACAGTCTCGAAACCCCCCCTTTCCAGTATAGATTCGGTTCATTCCTGCCCCCATCGACATCCTTCAGGGCCGCTCCTTGCTCAGGTTTCTCTACCCCAGCGCCAACCCTCATTGGGCCGCTCCTTGCTCAGGTTTTTCTGCCCCGGCGCCACCCCTCACTAGGCCGCTCCTTGCTCAGGCCATCCACCCCGGCGCCACCCTCTTAGGATCGGGTCGTTACAGTAACCCTGCTCATAATGTTTAAGAAGAGAAATGTCACTGAAATTGCTTGTTATACTTGGTTTGAGTCTGCTGCCTTTTATCATTGTTGTTGCTTATATTTTGTTTGTTTTCAACAATCTTAACTCTATTTTAATCTGTTTAGTCTGTTTACTTAGTTTTATTTTGGAATCCCTTTTAATTAATTGGAAGAAATCAGATTTTTAGTTTGCTTAGAAATTTAAGATTGTTCACATCAATCCATGTAGAAAACGATACTTGGACTAACCACCGTGCTGACCTAGTGCACTTGCTAGTGTCACATTTGGGGACAACATATGGCAATAGGAATTTCCATACTGATTGATCTATTCTGAACCCATGACTTAAAACCACAATTGTCTTGCTTGAACCCAACACTTTCGCATTGTATGCTTCTTTTACTATTCCCATTTTTATGAGAAATTGTAAACTACACGTGATACACCACGTCATCTGTGTGTAGGGGTGAGCAAAACCGAACCAATATCTATAAACCAAAAATCCAAACCGAACCAAACCGATCCATTTTATAGTTTGGTCCGGTTTGGTTTTAAGTTGTTAATAAGTTTGAACTTCGGTTCGGTTTGGTTTGGTTCAGTTCAAAACTGAAAAAACCTAAAAACCAAATAATTGGTAAAATATTAAAATTAATTATAAAACTAATATATACTAATTGTAGAGAATTTTATACATTATATTCTTTTATATTTTTATATTGTGATTTTTAGATGCTAATTTATAGTTGTTAAAACTTGAGAGTTAAAAAAAAGTAGAGAATTTTAGTATTTTATTGTGATGTAATAGTATTATTTAGTATTACTGATTTTTTAAGTTAATTTTTTTTTATTTCTTTTTTTTTTTAAAAAAAAAACCACTTATCTAAAAATTTTTATTTTGATTTTTTTTTTTTAAGAAGTTGATGTTTTTGGTTCGATCTAGTCCAAACCGAATCGAACCGAACTGGTTCGGTTTGGACAGAACGGAACCAAAATTTAGTTTGGATCGGATTGGTTTATAAAATACAGTGTTTTTTGGATCAGTTTTTCAATTCGGTTTGGTTTTTGAACTGAACCGGACCATGCTCACTCCTCTCTGTGTGTCAAGACAATAAGATTACGTCATGTAATATATTTTAGGGTATCAACTATTCAATAAATAATTAATTAACTATATTGTGTTATTTTTATATTGTTTGAAGTGTAACTTGTTACAATACTATTGGTTTGGCACAATGCTAGCCTAGGCGTACTCTATAACTTCTTCATTTTTATTTATATGTGTTTGAATCAATGTTATCAAAATTAGACCGGACCAATCTGTTCGATCGGTTTAACCATGAACCGACCATTGTTCCGATCGATTTGATATAAAATAGCGGTTCATGAGAAAACCGTCATTGACCGGTTCAAACAGAAAAACCGACAAACCAATCAAAACCTAGTTTTCTCTTCAAATCCTTTTAACCAGAGTTGTTTCACGTTGAAAAAAAAAAAAAAAAAAAAAAAAAAAAAAAAAAAGAAAAACAAGAGAAAAGAAGAAATAATACAGAGATGACAATTTCAACCGGAAATGAAGATGATCGATCTAAAGAAATGAGAAAGTCTCTCATAGAGGTTTGGTAATCAAGGAATGGAATTTATATTTTCTTTTATGGGTTAACAATGGGAGATATGTAAGAGGAAAAGAGATTGACAAAAAAGAAGAGGAAGAGGGCAAAAGGGGCAGCAGCGTTGAAAGTGGGAGGTTGTTTAGTTACTTTTTATTTGGGAAATTATCAAAATTACCCTTGTTTCAGGATTTATTTTGATGGCTTACCTTTTATTGTTTACTTTTTTACGTTTTTTTTCTAGATCTGATTTTTCTTTACGCTACTGGGTTGAGTTCTTCCTTTCTTACGTTTTTTCTTCCTTTCTTTACGCTATTGCGTGGCCTGAGTCCATGTAATGCAAATCCGCTTCTCCTCTACCAACTGCAACATTAAATCCCTAAATCAGTCCTTCAAACGTTAAAAAAAAAGAAGAACAGTGATGCCATGGATTCATCTGGTTCGAAGCATTCATCTGGTTCCGATCTGCTTTTATTCCTTCCTCTGTAGCTAGACGAAGATCGTTTTTTATGCTACCTTCCAAGATCTCTAAAGATGATCCTCTCTCCATCTGTGGTAATTTCTCTCTCTAATTTTTGTTATTTTTGTATTTCTTGCTCCACTTTCGTTTTAATCCGAAACCTTGCTGCCGAATTTCGAAGTACAAATTGCTACGGCATTAAGGGTTCTGGTGAAGAGAGAAGGACAGAGTTTGTTTCGGGTGCTGGTGGGGGTGGCGGTGATGGAGGAGGAGGAGGAGGCGGGGATGATGGAGATGAGGAGGTGGAAAAGGGGGGAATTTTGCCGGAGTGGGTGAATTTCACTTCTGATGATGCAAAAACTGTTTTTGCTGCTCTTGCTGTTTCGCTGGCTTTTAGGACTTTTATAGCTGAGCCAAGATTCATTCCTTCATTGTCAATGTACCCCACTTTTGATGTGGGTGATCGAGTTGTTGCAGAGAAGGTAAGCTATTTCTTCTTTGCTTCCTGTTTTTAATTATGTTCTGATTGTGGTTCATGGTAGAGTTAATTCTGTATTGGATTAGGTTTATGTATAATTTATGTTTAATTGAACTTGTTCCACCTACTGAGCATTTTGGTGGTTTGGAATTGAAGACGTGATATCCATAAGTCAATATTGTATGTGCACTAATGATTTTTTCAGGTGTTGAAGGGTCTATTGTGAAATGATTGATGGGGATTAATCACACAAGACAAATACGCAGCGGAAAGAAAACGGATTAATCCCCGCCACGGATCCATGTATATTGCATTGAATCGGAAAGAGGGTTAAAGAATTACCTTAATTCTTTGTAGGTTTTGAATCAAAGGAACCAAATTAGCTTCCCTCTACGGTTGATCCACACGGAGCAATTGATTCACCGCGTGCTAGCGCCGGGATTGAAGAACGATTCTTCGAACGAGAGAAAGAGAGACCGAAAAATCATATTTTTCTTTGGGTGTCAATGGTGAAATTCGGCTGCCACACCACTTTTTCTTATTGTCTGCCGAAAACCAGTTTTTCATATATGGAAAAAATCTTATCTCTTTTAGGTTTTTATATCCTTATATATAAAACCTAAAAATTAATTATAATTATGACCTAATACACTTATTAGTCATAATTATAAATTAACCCACACAACTTAATATTAATTCTCAATTAATATTAAATCAAATCAATTCTCCATAATACACTTATGTATATACAATATTATAATTAATTATATCTCTATATAATTTAATTATAATATGTGGCATACTTTATGCAATATTAATCACATTAATATTCACATATACATATATATATAAATATATATCACTATATATATTTATTCTCTTTCTCATTCATAAATTATTATCCAATAATAATTTATACCCGATAAGATGAACTTCATTTTGCTCTTGTGTGTGACCCCATAGGTTCATATTAATTGGCAATAAGGAAATTACCATAATGTCCTTATAGGTCATAAGCGGACTCTAGCAAGCCATTACGACTACCCAATTAATATGATTGGAATGATCCAATACCTATTTATAGAATGTCATATTCCCTTTTGTCTCTTTGATATCATGATTAATCATAAGACATGGTTCACTTGTCAATCTTATATAATTAATCATATGCTTTCTCGATCTCAAAGTAAACTGTTCAGACAAATCAATTGATACTCTTATCAATTATTTGAGCACGGCCATGCATTTAACAGTCTTACTTATCGAGGGGCCCAGTGATATCGCTCTCTTGTTAGAGAGGGACAAAATCCCATATCTGTCACTCACATCCCTAAGCATGAGTCATATTGTACCCAACCACAGCCTTTATAACTACTCTGTTACAAGCAGCGTTTGACTGCGTCAAAGCACAACATGAATTCATCCCGGAATCCATGCTGACCTCAGGTCAAAGGAATCAGCTGATGACACTACTATAATCAAGATCAGTTGTGACACGTGACCATGAACTTGATCTTATAGTGGGTCTCCAGCAACATGTTCTCTAACATATTACCCGTGAGTATAATCTGTATCTGTATACACTATATTCATCTTATGAATATCCATTATCACTCACACTAGTCTTAGTTTGTTATTATTCCCATAATAACAATCGACTAGGGATATTTAGAATAACACGATTTATTCATGGATAATTATCATAAATGCTAACATACAAACATAAATGACAATATTAATTTACATTAGATTAATCTTAGAAGTCAAATTACATAATCCAATATTGGCCTTAGGGCACAATCTCCAACAATCTCCCACTTGCACTATGGCCAATCATACAAGTATCTTATACCCATTGACCTACATGACCTTCATGTATTCACTCGTGCAGGAGTCTTTGTCAGTGAATTATTAATTTTCGCTTCCGTTGCTACTTTACACATTTTCACTCTTTCTTTAGAGACAGCCTCTCTAAATTAGTGAAAGACGCCTAAGTATATGCTTGTGTCATACAGGGTTCTTACGCATTGAACTATTGTCCCTACAATAGTCTCACAGGATAAGCAATGCTTAGAACTAAACACAAAATTTTTGATGAACTTCTTCATCCAAAATTTACATCATATGTAGCTATATACTTTGACTATTATTATAGATATTTAGCTATAACGTTTTATTTTGAACCTTTCAAAATCATAACATCTCTTTTAAGAGAATACGATATCTCGATTGATATATTGCAACTAATTGCAATCAGTTGTATATGTGCAACTATTTACACAGTTAACATAAGCAAGCTTCTTTTAAGTCTTTCTCATTGAACACTTTCAATGCTTTGACTTAAACCTAAACATTCTTTTGGATCTATCTCTATAGATTCTAATTTCAAGAATATAGGCAGCCTTGCTTAAACATTAATTGAAATTACTTTCTTAGCCATGATTTTACTTCTTGCATGGTAAGAATGTTATTTCAAACAAGCAATATGTCATCCACATATAGCATTAGGAATACCGATATGCTCCCACTGATCCTTTTGAAACACAAGATTCATCATCCTTTTGATAAAATCAAACCATTTGATTTCTTTATCAAAACTATGACTCCAACTATTTGATGCATGTTTTGATTCTTATAAGAATCTTTGAAACTTGCATACGCTACTTAAATTCTTTGGATGCTCAAAACTTTGGGTTGTGTCACTTACACATCCTCAATCATGTTTTCACGTAGAAAACAGATTTTGATATCCATTTGCCATATTTTTATAATCATATTATGCGGATATGGCAACAAGAACTCAATATGACTTGATCATGATTAATGATGAAGGAGGATTTCATCATAGTCCTACTATGAATTTGTTCGTATCCTCATAGTCACTACTATGAATTTGTTTATAACCCCTTTTGTCACTAGTCGTGCTTTATAAGTTTGAAGATCACCATCCATGTCGGTTTTCAATTTGAAGACTCATTTGCAACCATTGCATATACATCTTCTAAAAGATTTATCAAAGTCTATACTTTGATTGTCAGACACGGACTTATCTTCAACCTTTGTAGCATCAAGTCACTTATTAGATTCAAAATCTAACATTGCTTCTTCATAAAAGAAGACTTACTTCATCTAGTAAAGTTACATCATGATTTTGAGAAATCCATATCTCTCCTAATCATGTCGTATTCCACTAGACTTTCATTGGGCTTGTGTAATTTCAACAATGATCATGAAACCATTTCCACGTTCCTCTTCAACGTTAAATGTCACTTTTGTGAATTACGAGTTTTGTAGGTGTACCTTACTCCCACTAACTCTACTAGAAATTAACTCCCTCTTCAAGGGGAAACCATTTCTAGCTACAACTACTTTGTATCCCAAAGAAAACCAGGAGTAACAACTCCTACTTTCCTTTTGAGTAATCCACAATACGATATTCAAATTTAGGTGCCAACTTATTCGAAATAAGCTTTACAGCCCTAAACTTATTCAATGAAACAATTTGGGTCTCTTACCCAACCATATCTCATATGTTGATTCATGAATTGTTTTAGACGGAACAATATACACAGCTGCTTTAATGGCATATTCTCGAGAAAACGATGATCAACTTGACTTCATCATAGATTGAACTATATCTGTATAGAGTTCGACTACTCCCTTTTCGACACAACTTCCTTTGTGGCGTAATTGGAGGAGTTAATTGTGAGACAGTCCCACAATCTCTAAGATGATTGTCAAAATCTTGACTCAAATGTTCACCACTTGGATCATATCTAAGTGACTTTACTATCATGTCAAGATACTTCATACTCCTTTTACAAGCTTTTGAACACTTCAAAAGTTCCAAACTCGTGTTTCATTTGATACTCTTATCTAGTGAAAAGTTCCATAAAGGTAATGAAGTATTAAAACCTTCTTTAGCAGTTGATTTATAATTCATATACATCCACATGTATAATGCTTAATAAATCGATTGTTCTTTGACTACTTTTAGCAAAGAAAACCTTTTGTCATCTTTTACAATAAACAACATTCGCATGATTCAAGATGATTCATAATCTCATGAATCCAAAGGTCCATTCTCATGGAGTTTCGAAATGCAACTTTGCTTATGTCTCCAAGACGACACTGCCAAAATGGGTTGGATCAAACTATTTGATTCGATCCTTACAGTATTTATGTTACAGATGGGCTCCACATATAAAGACAATTATGTAAATCTATATTTCATAATCATGTCTTTATAAAGTTTATAATTCACAATTATAAAATAAACAACATTTGTTTACTCAAGCCAACAAGCTCAATAGACAACAAGAGTTCGTAACTCACATGTAAAAGTTCATAACCTTTAACCAAAGTTCATAACTTTCATATAAAAGTTCATAACTTTTATGAAAAGAGGTTCGTAACTTTTAACTTGAAGTTCACAACTTTCATGTAAAAGTTCAGAACCTTCGAGTAGCAACCTTTGCTTCTCTTGTCTATTCGCATTCTACCTTTCACCTTCATAAGGTTTCTATTCAAGTTGCGATTCATCATATTCTACTAATATGAGATCCACAACTGGTATCTAATACCTTTGATATAGAAACAAAAGTAGAATAGTTAATAAATACTTAAGGTAGCAGTCTTACTGCCTTTCATCTTCTCATAGATCTCCAAACAAAGTTTGCTATTTTCATTCTAATGAACGATTCATTCTAGAAATGGCAACATCCTTCTTTTGGAGATCTCTCTATGCCAACAGCTTTGGTCTTTAAAACATGTTTCACCCGAACCTTTCGGTCTTTAAGCTTTTCGACCTTCCTTTTATCCTTTTCCTTTTGAACCTTAAGCACACAATTCGAGGCGGGCTTATCCTTTATGGATAACTTAACATTCTTTTGCATCTTATGCAACTAATTCACAATTTTCTCCATGTCATTCAAATGATAGTTCATCACCAATGACTATCAATTAATGAATTCAAGATCACATCTTAATGCCCTTTTGGATGCCAATGAGAAATTGTTGCCTCAAACACTTATCTTTTCTTGCTCACTAACTGATGGAACATTTCCATTTGTGATGTATCATATACCTCAAGTAAAACTTCCACGTGCGGAAGAATTGGTGGCAAGTGTAAGATAATAAATTTTAAACAGAGTCCCTTCGATGCTTCAAGTAAGCATCTTTTATACTCATGTTACAATTGCTAGTGGTTCATTGGGCAAAAGGATTATTGAGAACATATGATTCCTTTTGATTTGAGAACAATTCTCAAAGTTCAATAACAATCGAGATCATGGTAATAGCAATCATAACTATAATAAAGCGTGTAAAGATTTTTTATTTAAATGCTCCCACTTAAATTATAAAACCCTTTAAAATATTTAAGTGGGTGAAGATCCAAAATCCATACTTAACCATAGCACTGCTTTGGCATGTCCCTATGATTAAATATAATTTCGGTAGACAAAGACTCAAAATCATGCTTTAAACCATTTAAACATATTTTGGATGTGCACTTCTTTGCCAATTGCATCATTATGCAACTCTTCTAATTTATGAGATGCATGATATCATATATCATATTTAATTGTATGTTACTCATCTCATCTTTGCCTCGGGCTCAAACACCGTTTTGATTAACCCTTTGTTAAACCAATTACAACACAATGAGAATCACCATTTCTCATATTATCGCTTCGCTAAGGTCACAACATGCGTACCCGCTTTGGCGTGGCTACCATGATGCGAACATAGTACTTGACTAGTGTTATACGTAATTGGGTGGCAAATATAAACTTCATAAGTTTATTTAGGGTTTATTAAATCCTGTGAGTTAATTGTATCATATACAATTTCATGGCATTAATATTAATCATACTTTTGTTAATATTAATTAGCATGGCATCTTATGGCATACAATTGTCTAGCATGCATATAGAATATCTAGCATGACATCACATGGCATCTAAATAAAATAAAGCATGCATATGACTCGAACCGTGTTATGGTATGGTTTAAATCTACATTGATTTTCATAGGCCAATATGAAAATCAACAAGGTCATATCCTAGGTGGTAGCATCCATCACATGGTCATTGCACCGCCTCTTGGATCCGCCTCCACGTCTTTGCTTCTAAGCACCATCTCATGGATTTATATTTTACAAAAAAATTGCAACCTATACAATTTTTCTAGTAAAATAAATTTTACATATCATAAATTGCATCCTATACAATTTATCTAGTAAAATTAAAATTAAAATTTACATAAATACAAACGACTCGCAGGTTGTATTTATATAAAACCATAATAAATAAAATCGCGCATCCACGGGGTCCAAAACCATACCATAACACCATGCATAAAATTATCAACAATAATTTTATATCTAAAATATTTAGGGTTCAAAGTGGTAAAATACAATCACATTGTATTTAGAATTAATTAATTTGGAAAAATTCGTAAATATGCAGAAAACAATTTTCCACACTTAAAACGAAAAAGGGTTAAAAAACTGTCGGACAGCAGGCTCATCGGGCTGCGCATACTGCGCGCAGCCCATGCTGCGTAAGCAGCATGCTGCTTACGCAGCACGGCAATTGCAAATTGCAATTGCAATTTGCAATTGCAATTAGTATTCTGGGCATTATGCCCAGAATACGAACAGTAGCATATATTTTTTTTTTTTTTTTTTAATTAAATTGAATTGAAACAATTTCAATAAAAACCCATGAATCAAATTCATGATTCCAAAAACCCCTTAAACATTCCAAATCATTAACATAAAATCATTCACAATGATTAATCAATAAAATCAAATTTTATTTTGTTATTCACAATAACATAGAACCCTAAATAAAACATACAAACTCCTAACAACAATTTTGATCCAATCAAAATCATACAAACCCTAACATGCAATTTTGATCCAATCAAAACATAAATCCAATTCAATCAAAATACAAGTGGCTCTGATACCACTGATGGGGATTAATCACACAAGACAAATACGCAGCGGAAAGAAAACGGATTAATCCCCGCCACGGATCCATGTATATTGCATTGAATCGGAAAGAGGGTTAAAGAATTACCTTAATTCTTTGTAGGTTTTGAATCAAAGGAACCAAATTAGCTTCCCTCTACGGTTGATCCACACGGAGCAATTGATTCACCGCGTGCTAGCGCCGGGATTGAAGAACGATTCTTCGAACGAGAGAAAGAGAGACCGAAAAATCATATTTTTCTTTGGGTGTCAATGGTGAAATTCGGCTGCCACACCACTTTTTCTTATTGTCTGCCGAAAACCAGTTTTTCATATATGGAAAAAATCTTATCTCTTTTAGGTTTTTATATCCTTATATATAAAACCTAAAAATTAATTATAATTATGACCTAATACACTTATTAGTCATAATTATAAATTAACCCACACAACTTAATATTAATTCTCAATTAATATTAAATCAAATCAATTCTCCATAATACACTTATGTATATACAATATTATAATTAATTATATCTCTATATAATTTAATTATAATATGTGGCATACTTTATGCAATATTAATCACATTAATATTCACATATACATATATATATAAATATATATCACTATATATATTTATTCTCTTTCTCATTCATAAATTATTATCCAATAATAATTTATACCCGATAAGATGAACTTCATTTTGCTCTTGTGTGTGACCCCATAGGTTCATATTAATTGGCAATAAGGAAATTACCATAATGTCCTTATAGGTCATAAGCGGACTCTAGCAAGCCATTACGACTACCCAATTAATATGATTGGAATGATCCAATACCTATTTATAGAATGTCATATTCCCTTTTGTCTCTTTGATATCATGATTAATCATAAGACATGGTTCACTTGTCAATCTTATATAATTAATCATATGCTTTCTCGATCTCAAAGTAAACTGTTCAGACAAATCAATTGATACTCTTATCAATTATTTGAGCACGGCCATGCATTTAACAGTCTTACTTATCGAGGGGCCCAGTGATATCGCTCTCTTGTTAGAGAGGGACAAAATCCCATATCTGTCACTCACATCCCTAAGCATGAGTCATATTGTACCCAACCACAGCCTTTATAACTACTCTGTTACAAGCAGCGTTTGACTGCGTCAAAGCACAACATGAATTCATCCCGGAATCCATGGTGACCTCAGGTCAAAGGAATCAGCTGATGACACTACTATAATCAAGATCAGTTGTGACACGTGACCATGAACTTGATCTTATAGTGGGTCTCCAGCAACATGTTCTCTAACATATTACCCGTGAGTATAATCTGTATCTGTATACACTATATTCATCTTATGAATATCCATTATCACTCACACTAGTCTTAGTTTGTTATTATTCCCATAATAACAATCGACTAGGGATATTTAGAATAACACGATTTATTCATGGATAATTATCATAAATGCTAACATACAAACATAAATGACAATATTAATCTACATTAGATTAATCTTAGAAGTCAAATTACATAATCCAATATTGGCCTTAGGGCACAATCTCCAACAATGATCGAGTCATAGAGGAATGATGATAGTGTGTTTATTTAATCTGTGAAGCTTACTTCATATGGTTTTTTGTTGCCTAATTGCACCTTAAATATGGAGGATTTACTTTTTCAATTGTAAAGTTGTTGTTGCTTAAGGTAAATGTCACCTGAAAAGTGCAGCCAGTAAGTCATATGCAGTGTCAAAACTCAGGCCTTTCTTAAGATTCAGAAAGGTGTGGATATCAACTGATATGCTTATGCATTGTTTTACTGCCTAAATGAAGTTAATACTGACCTACATAAAAGGTAAAACTACAAGACCTAAATGGCACTGACTTGTGCAGTTAGTTGCATATTTATTGAATTTGGACGGCAGATTAAGTTCATATGAGTATCGAGGTGGTTCTTGCTTTGTGTCCCAGTGTATGATGTTACCATGTATCTATGACAGAGGTTAACAAATCATAATTTGAGAACTTTATCATGTAATTTTGCTCTCATGTGGTTTTTTCATTTTTTTGCTTGCAGAAAATACCTTTACATGGAATTAGTATTCGAGCAATAGAGACTGTAAGGTACAGGGTAATAAACAAAACCAGAATGAAGTCCTTGAAGAGATAGAGGAAAGCAAGGACAGGTGCTCTGCCATATTCAGGAGCTTTCAACCGGCAAACTTTTAATTCAGCGGCAGACGACTTCCATGGTAGACTTTTTCGGTGATCAAGTTCGACAATTTATTAGACCCGAAAATTTATCATGTATTCATGTATAGCGCCAGCTTTTTTACTATAAGGGGTCTATTTACTTTAGCTATTGATGTTGAATATTAATCTTTTGTAAAATCATTGTCAGCTGGTGACAAATTGAACTAATTCTTCAATGAAATACACTATTTATATTCTTCTTATACACTGTTATACATTGTTTATACACTTACTATTCACTGTTATATATTGTTATACACTTCTTATATACTGTTATATATTGTTTATAAACTGTTTATACATTGTTTATACACTGTTTATACACTTCTTATACACTGTTTATACGCTGTTTATACACTTCTTATACATTGTTATAAATTGGTATATACTGTTTATACATTTGTTATACATTGTTATACACTTCTTATATATTACTATACCTTGTTTATACAGTGTTTGTACGCTGTTATACACTGTTTATACATTGTTTATACACTTCTTATACACTGTTTATACATTATTTATACATTATACACTGCTTATATACTGTTTATACATTATTTATACACTGTTATACATTGTTATACACTGTTTATACATTTCTTATACACTGTTATACACTTCTTATACATTGTTTATACACTACTTATACATTATTTATACATTATATACTTCTTATACAATGTTATATGTTTATACATTTATTATATATTTGTTATACACTGTTTATACACTATTTATACATTGTTTATACATTATTTATACTTTGTTTATACATTATTTATACATTGTTTATACATTATTTATACACTGTTATACATTTTTATACACTGTTTATACACTTCTTATACACTGTTATACATTGCTTATACATTGTTTATACACTACTTATACATTGTTATACATTATACACTTTTTATACAATGTTATATGTTTATACATTTATTATACATTGTTATACACTCTTTTATACACTGTTTATACACTGTTTATACATTGTTTATACATTATTTATACACTGTTATACTTTGTTTATACATTATTTATACAGTGTTTATACATTATACACTGTTTATACATTGTTTATACATTATTTATACACTGTTTATACACTTCTTATACACTGTTATACATTGCTTATACATTGTTTATACACTACTTATACATTGTTATGCATTATACACTTTTTATACAATGTTATATGTTTATACATTTATTATACATTGTTATACACTTTTATACACTGTTTATACACTGTTTATACATTGTTTATACACTGTTATACATTGTTTATACACTTTTATACACTGTTTATACACTGTTTATACATTGTTTATACACTGTTATACATTGTTTATACATTATTTATACACTGTTATACATTGTTATACACTGTTTATACACTTCTTATACACTGTTATACATTGTTTATACACTACTTATACATTGTTATGCATTATACACTTTTTATACAATGTTATATGTTTATACATTTATTATACATTGTTATACACTTTTATATACTGTTTATACACTGTTTATACATTGTTTATACACTGTTATACATTGTTTATACACTTTTATACACTGTTTATACACTGTTATACATTGTTTATACATTATACACTGTTTATACATTATTTATACATTATTTATACACTTCTTATACATTGTTATACATTATTATACACTTTTTATATATTATATATATTATTTATACACCGTTTATACACTTTATACATTGTTTATACACTCTTTATACCTTAGTTATACCTTAATTATACCTTAAGATACACTATTCTAGTGATTATACCTTAGTTATTCCTTATTTATACCCTATTTATACCCTAAGATACATTATTATATTGATTATACATTACTTATACATTAATTATACCTTAAGATACGCTATTACAGTGATTATACCTTTTTTATACCTTAATTATACTTTAAGATATACTATTACAGTAATTATACCTTAGTTATACCGTAATTATACCTTAAGATATACTATTACAGTAATTATACATTAGTTATACCTTAGTTATACCTTAATTATACTTTAAGATACACTATTATAGTGATTATACATCAGTTATACCTTACTTATACCTTAAAATACACTATTACATTGATTATACCTTATTTATACCTTAATTATACCTTAGTTATACATTAAGATACACTATTACAGTGATTATACTTTAGTTATACCTTAATTATACTTTAGTTATACCTTAATATACAAAGGCATAATTAGTTATACTTTAGTGAAAAAAATATATCGAAAAAAGTATATACATATGGACTTTGTTTCGAAGATAAAAAAAAAATAAAAAAAACTTTCTAAAGTCGCATGACAAAAAAATAAACGGATTGAGAGATAAATGCGAAATTAAATTAAAAATTATAAAAAGAGGAGAGAGAAACGTAGACAAAGTAGACAAAGTATTTTGGAGATTTTGATTTGTGTTTTGTTGTTTATTTTGTGAAAGAATCACGTAAATAGGATAATTTTTGTTTTAGGTATTTTTGAAATTTTGAAAAGGTTTTAAGGTATTTAAGCAAACTTTTTCTTTTAAGGTAAAAATGTTATATGGTGCCAAAAGTTATGTATTTATGTAAAATGCCCTTTTTATTTTCATACCTAGGGTTTGCGATTCGGGTGTAAATTTTGTGGGGCTTCATAAACTTGGGCTTTGCAACGTAATAAAATTGAAACAATAAATACATAAGTTTGATATTATTTTGTAATATGAAAAAATTAAAAATATATATTTGAAATATATATTATAAGATAAAATCAGTTTATATTCATAAAAATAATACATAGGACCGAAAATTAATAAATGAGGTATTTATATATTTTTATATTTCTATCAAAATAATAATATAAAAAAAAAAACACAAAAATGTATTGAACTTCTAGTTAAACCGGTTGGATCAGTTAAACTATAGATTAGTAGTTTTTGAGAAATTAGCAAAAATACTACATTTTTTGGGTTTTTTTTTTTTTTTTTTTTTGTGAGTACGCTCCATCATTCTTGAAATAAGTTTTTTCTCTTTTAAAGTTTGGTTTTGCCCAGTTTTTTTTTTTTTTTTTTTACCTTTTTCCTTTCTGTCAAATCAAATTCCTTTAGTTTTTCTCTTCTCTTTTATATTTTAACTTTAATTTTATCATTTTTATCTTAATCCATTAATTTTTTTGACAAGCCACTCTAGAATGTTTTTATCATTTTTTTCTTTCGAAATGAGATACATATATGTATATATTTTTCTAATTTTTTTTTCCGATCGTTGGGAAAATATAAAAAATATATCAAAAAAGTATTGAAAGTATGGTGTTACATGTTTTGATATATGTATCAGCTCCAATACATTTTGTGATACTTTGAGTGTACTGTGTGTTATGCATTTTTTTCCATATGCTTTGATACATGTATCAGTCCTGATATATTTTTGATACTTTTTGTATTGTGTGTTATGCATTCATTCTGCATGTTTTATTTGTACTGAAAAATCACCTAAACTGATTATTTTTATTGTTATGAAGGCTAAATAAAAGCTAATCATAGAAAAAAAAATTCAGACAATGTCTTTTTGTTGATACATTTTTAATATATTTTTTTATACTTTTATGACAATTGGGAATATATATATATATATATTTACACACACACACATATAGATCTCGTTTCAAAGATAAAAAAAATAAACAAAAATAACTTGCTAAAACGAATGTTGAAAAAGTGAACGGTATGAGAGATAAATAAAAAAAAAAAACATTGAAATTCCAAAAGATGAGATAAAATAAAAAAAAAGATCACATGGGTGGAAGGGGATATTTTTGGGATTCAAGAATTTTTGTCTTGATGTATTATTCTTTAAATAGATGTATTTCAAAAATGATAAAAATAAAATACTTTAGAAATTATTCAAAACTTGGAGATATTTTTGAAGAAAATATATTGTTAATGTATTTTAGGAAGAATTTTTTGAAATGAAAGTATTTTCTTAAAATGCTTTAATTTTTTGAGTCCATTGTTCCAGTACAGTTTTGATAAGATTGTTTTAATTTGATTTTTCTTTAGGTATTTAATTATTCTTTTCATTCCTAAATATATGTCGTTTAATATTGTTCATCAAGATCAATGAAGAATTTATTGAACTATTAAAATAATTAATTTATTTTTAATAAAATTCTATTTGTTCTTAATTACTATATGATATTCTTAATTAATATTAAATATCTCTTTTGAATTAAAAAAGAACAAATTAAAGAAAATAAGATAAAAGCTACATAAAAAATATAAAACATGGTATAAAAAAAAAAAAAAAAACCACGTTTATTTAGAAATGGAGAAGGTAATTAATTAATTTTGGTAGGGTAAAGTGAACAGAGGGAAGGAAACCTATTTCAAGAATCACGTAATTCAAGAACCCATTTCCATGCACAAGTAAAACTATATGGACAGATCATTCATAATGATCATGGCCTCAATTAACCCACATCCCTTTTAAGGTAACTCATCATTACTATGAATGATTATATCACACCTGGTCCCAACAACCACACCAATGTGATAAACTTATACTCGCAGTCATTTTCATTTGTATGCATGACGTTTTAAGATTTTCAATTTTATCATTTTTCATATAGTGTTTATATTGTTCATATATTTTTTTGATATATTTTTTTAAATTTATTTTTATTTATAAAACGAGAAATATTTAAAGTTGATGTATATTAAGAAATAATGATTAATAAGAAATTAAGAGAATTTTAGTAAAAAAAAAAAGATAAGCATTTTAAAAGTATAATTAATATTTTATTTATTTTAGTAAATAATCTTAATCGTTACATTGAAATGACCGGAGAGAATACTCTTATTTGGTCTAATTGAAATACATCTTTATAGTAAGTATAATGATAACCTTAATATTAGATGAGAAAAGCTACAAGACGAGAAACTAACTCAAACCTAGGATCTCACTTAGAATATGAAACACCAACAATAGATCTTGGATAAGAAGAGTCTAGTTGATATTATTCAAGCATAAAATAACATTGCTAATAAGAGTTAGTTCGAGTGGTAAAGAGCTGCACCCCTACCTGACAAGTTTAGGATTCGATTTCTCAATTTGTCAAAATTTAGCCTTTGTAAATAGACAATCTGTAATTTTACTATAAACCCTCATCAAAGTCTGTGTAATTCCGACAATTGGACCAATTCCGGATTTAACTTACCGACCCCTTTTTTCATAGCTTTAATTTGAAAACAACCGTTTATTTATTAATATAATTAAAAGTATTTTTTTTAGAGAAATTTTATTAAATACAATTACTGTAACAACTTTGGGAGTTTTTTAATTGAAAATTTTCATAATCACATCAAATATTAAACTGGACTTCCCCTGGTCTGCTCTAAATGGGTGTCAAAAGGGAACTGAATTCCATAAATTGGCCGAACGAGTCAACGGGAAGCTTCGCTCTCTAATTCTAAAAGCTCCAACAAAGCAGTCTCTGCCTCAACTTTCAAAGTCATGGAATCAGCAAAGGGAAATTCCCATTGGCCTTCAACGCTTCAGAGCTCCAAGTTTACCAATTGAATCAATTATTTTTGATACAAGGAAATAAAAAAACTTCAAACTATTTTGATGCTATAACTTGTTTTCAGAGCTAAATTCACTTCATATAATCAATTGGATCTTAAAAATTTCCTTCAATTTCTATCGGCAAAGAAAGAGCATGATTTACAATGGCAATGATCAAAAACAAAACTGAGAAAATAGCAGCATCCATTGTGGGCAATCTATTCTTGACTATCCCCCTCCTATGGTTATTGTTTACAGGCCTATCCTTTCCTTAACAAATTTAAACATTATATTAAGTATTATTCATATTTTGTCTCCTTTCTATTTACAAGATACCATGTACCAATTGACTGCCTCTAGTCTCTATCTGAAAAAGATCTTGATATATTAACATTGGGCTTCATTGGCATCAAGTGAAAAGATATCGATGGGAGTACTCGTGCATTCGACAACATTTCGATCTTTAAATCTACCATTTGATGAACCAACTGGATGATCAATGTATATAACAATCACAGTAATATCATCATGGAAATGCCGCCTAATGCCTTTTTCGATGCTTGTTATGTCCACATATCTCATTTCCCTTTTCCTTGCTGCCTCTCGCACTGCTGCTCTTATGAGTCTCTTTGCCACTCCCTGTCGAAGATAGACGAACACGAGCTATTCATTTCATGGATTCTACATTAAGAGAACACAAGTTTGAAGCTCGAGAGAATGAAAACTTACTGCTCGTGGGCTTTTCGATACTATGTCTACGGCTGCTTCATCACTCAATTGCTCCCAAAGACCATCTGAAGCAAATATCAAGAATTCATCTTGTGGCTTTAACTTTCGAACCAATATCGACGGTTCTGCTGTCATCACGGCCCTTTTCAACTGAACAGGATATCCAAATTGCTGAAAAAGCAAGTCTTTGTTGAATTCAGGCTTCTTTAGATAGATGTCTCCTATTGATCTTGAAACCTTCCAGGAAAAAGAGGTGAATAAAGCCCAGCTAATCACATTCATTAGATATTGAACAGAATAAATACAGAGCTTTGTAGCAATCAAGATAAAAAGCAACTTAACATTAACTTTAACTGCGAATGTTTCAAATGCGAAAAAAATTGAAGAACACTCAGAACAGAGTTTAGAACTGCACAAAATGTGATGAATAGACTGCTGAATATTAAGAAGTTCGAGGCATCGTTTATGACAAATTAAACAAAAGGTCGAGAAATTATCAGTTGTACATAAGCTTCTGAACTATGTGCCCTGCTTCTAAGTAAAAATGACAGATCAAAACCGTTTGAAAGCAAGAGAATGAGAAAAGAACAGTTGAAACAAGAGATTGAGAAAAGAACAGTTGAAGGGAGTAATCATGATAAGAAACACACACAGACAATTAACAAATCACCATAAGAAGCAATTGAATTGCACACCATATGATCTGATTGACAGTTTAAAGAACCATCAAGAACTCTCACTATGACCATCAATTCCGTTATGTAATCACACGATACATTAAAGCTTTCACTACTTTATGCAAAGTGACCAAGCATTTGAAATCTTTTTCTGGAATTATAGAATAAAATCCATCACATAAGCTCAACAAATTTTACAATTCAAGCTTATATAACGAATCTGATTAATCTGTTTGAGGTCATAAGCACCCTTTAATTGTGACTATTCCAATTAAGATATGTAACTGCATAAGACTAAAAATCCAACTTGAAACCTAATTAAAACGACTAGAAACGCTTTGCACTCAAGCTAGCCATAAAGGATAGCAATTAAAGCACTTCCCAATGCAACAAGCTCACAGAATGGATCCGATTAACCATTTTGAGGATCATCAAGAATCTCTTCAACTGCTAAAAATCGAACTTCAAACCTAACTTAAGCAGCTAGAAGAACTTTCCACTCATGCTAGTCTTAAATGATCGTAACTAAAGCACTTCCCACTGAAGCAAGATCACAGAATGGATCCAATTAACTGTTTTAAGGATGATAAAGAACCTTTGTATATCCTTAAAATAAAACTCTAGACCTAAGCTAGAAAAGAATACCTGAATGATGCCTTTTATTCGCCAAACGCCATGAGTATATACAACAATGTGAGCATCATCGGGATGGAGAGCAGCAACCTCCTTCCTCACCTCCTCAACACCAACATTATGATCAGTAGATAAGCGTTCAGCCACTATGGATGAACTCTTGGTCTTGCTTAGAGTTGTTCTTTTTCCTAGAACAGCCCTTGAATCCCCTAGATTTGCAACATACAAAACACCATTTGAAATTGCCCCAAAAAGACAGCACGAACCTACTGAAACCATCTGAGGCTGAGCTGCCCATGATCGCTTTACCAATTCAAAAAACTCTTCTTCTGTTGCATCAAATGCTTTCCTTATTACATCTGCTGATACTCCACCTTGCTCTATTGCAAATTCTGCCACCAAAGTTAAGAAAAAAAAGTAAGGTAATTAAAACAGTCAACGCCAAATTAAGAACAAAACCAAGGTAATTAAAACAGTCAACTCCAAATTAAAGCTGCAAAAAAGGGGGGAAAACTCACTGCGGAGAAGAGGGAAAAGATGGGCGGCGATGAAACGGGAAGCATCAGGGCCGCCATGGCCATCATAAACACCAAAATAAGTCGCAGAAGGAGAAGCAAAGACTTGGCCTTGATCTTCAAGAGAAGAATTAGCTTGTACAGAAGCAATTGAAAAATCACCCGAAGCATAAGGCTTTAAGTCAATATGCCATAAAAGCCCATCTCCACCATTTTTACCACCAAAACACCTAATTGGGGCTGTAAACATCTCCAGCAATAAAACCCAGAAGAGAAAACTGAAAAAGGAACAATCTTTGGAATATGGGTGTGGCAGAATTTTTGCTGGGCAAAGAAAAGCAGGAAGTTGGAGGGCGGTTTAGAATGGTTCAAAGTAAACGGTTAAGAAGGCGCGTAGTTGATTAGTTATTTTTATTGTTTGGAAGACGACGTGGCGGAGAAAAACTTATCCACTACGTTGTCTGCTTCTACCAAAGTTTAAGAGAGTCAAATTTCCTTGGCGTGACTTGACTGTTTTTCTCATTTCTGTTCTCTGTTGTGAAATTTTGTGCATCCTCCAAAAAAAAAAAAAAAAAAAAAAATTAAGGGTCAATTTATCAATTTCATTCGGTCTAAGTTTGGACTCAATTAAACCATTCAATTTATGATTCGAGATCAAAACAGTCCAATTATTAGTAGTCTTGTGACTTGATATAATTAGAGTGTTAATTTTCTATGGAATATCGAAGCTGATTTTAATTTTCTATCGAAGCTGATTTTGTAAATCAATTTTACTGTTAAAATTAGATTTTTTCGAATGGAACTAAAGAGTAACATCAACCGTCATATAAATACATAATTAACAAAGAAATCAAAATCATGCGATGGGATGGGAAGAAAATAGCTTCAATGGATGACATCTCATGGAAACAAAAGATTTTGGTACTTGGAGTTTAAGGACCAATTAGAGTTGTACATTTTCTCCTAATTCTCTTATTATTCATGCCATCACATGGCCGGGTATATCACGTATTATTTTGTGCAAGAGGATTTCTTGAAAAGTTTACGATATCAATCAACAAATCGTACCAAATTTAGGAGTAAATTTATATATTAAGACTTTCCTTGGGACAGAATGCTTTTATTTTTTCCCCCCAATAAAATAACTTTAAAGTTCAATTTGTTTATAGTACCATGCCATATATGCATCCCTTCTAAACAAAATCAATAGAGTACGTTTGCTATAAATGCTAAGTGAATGTTTGTAGTTACAAAACTAGTTTGTCCACGCAACTGAAAAATTATTAGTGATAAGGATAATTAAATTAGTTACCTTCTCTATCTTGAGAAATTTTAGAATCATATATTTTTAAGGTATATCATTGTATTAATTCTAAAATTTTCCTCTTTCCCTTACTTTTAGTTCTCTGATTCTCCTCCTTAATTGGTGAATTCATACATTTTCTTTCAACAATCTATTATTAGAAATTTTACAGTACTATAGGATTACATTCCTTTAGTTTTAAAATAGGATTTGTATTTTTTTTTTTTTTTTTTTTTGTTATAATCTAAAAGAACATGTATCAACCCTTTTTTTTAATGTATTTTAAATGAGTATTATACTCTAATAATATTCTAAAATTTTTCATATGTTATGCATTACAAGCTTAATTTCCGGACTGAAACTGGAAAAATATTCTAATTTCACATTTCATAATCGCAATATTTTTTGGACCAATATAGTTTCATTAGAAAAACAAAAGTCAAATTGTTGACTTTGAATGGGAAATGTAATGAAGACAATATTTGAATCTCTTAATCACCATTTTGGATTTTTTAGGTTCTTTTGTCCCCAAATACGACTCCAGCAAGTGCACTAGGTCGATTGTAGCACGGTGGTGAGTCCAAGTATCGTTTTCCACAGGGATTGATGTGAACAATCTTAAATTTCTAAGCAAACAAGTAGATCTGTGATACCTGCATTTTATGCACGTAAACTGTTTTTGTTTATAAGCTTTAATTACTATATTTTTAGTTAACTTAGGTAGATTTACTTCATTTTGTGTAATTACTTGTGCTAGGGACTCTGAAGTTAGCAATAAGCTTAAAGAGCTGTATTTGGGAGCTTGGAGTGCTATGAAGTTGGAGCCTGAAATCATAACCCATGAGCACAGCTTATGGAGTGCTGTTGATGCTGAAAATGGGTCTAGAAAGCTGTTTTACACAAGTCAAGATCCTGGTTTATGGGGAGCTACGAATTTGTAGAGTTTTTATGGGATTAGAAGACTTCCTAATTAGTTTTATTTTATCTGTATCAGCTTTTAATTCTATTTAGGATATTCTCTAATTTTGCTAATTAGAGTTTTATTCTATTTAGGTTTTTATTTCCTTTTCCTTTCCAACTACTATAAGAGGAGTCTTCTTCTTCTTATGAGTAAGTTTGGAGTTTGGAGGTTTGAGTTTTAGTTTTCTTTTAGTTTTAGTATTTTCTTTATTTCTCTCGCGGAGAGATAATTTTCTCTTCTAGGTAGGAGGAATTCGGTCTTGTAGAATCAACTGTGAGATCAACCGCTCTTACTTTCTTTTTTAATTCAAGTAATTGATTTCATTATGTTTTTATTACTTTTGCTTGATTTAATTGAATTCTTGATTTAATTATTTACTTGTGATTGATTTGCTAGTTAGGTGATTAAATACGTAATCGTTTAATTCACTCAACCTAAGTAGCGAATAACATGGTTAATTACAGACAAGTTTTTAATTCATGTTATGGATGAAATTGATATGCTTTAAATAATCCCGCTTGTGTGATTATTGAATAGAATTAGTGTCTCTTTTGTGTGTTAATGCTTTCGATTGAATTAAATTCCGAAGTTTGTTTGGAACTATTTGATTAAATAGAGATAATTAATGAGCTTCTATTAGTTATATATTCTGTAAAAAGAGACTACGTGATTCATGCTTTATGATAACTATAGCTGATTTATTTGAATGCATTGAAGTTGTCTTTTGTGTTTGATCGATAATCGGTTGGTTTGACTCAAGACTTGAATCCGCCTTCTAGCTGGAATCTTTCTCATATATACTTTACCTTATTATTTTATTCTGCTATTTCTGAATTTTAGTTTCAATTGTCAAACAACCCCCTTTTACTTTTCTTGCTTAATTTTAGAAGAAATAATCCAGCCAATACCTGCGGATTCAACCCTGCTCCATCTGTACTACAAAATTTTTTTTCCGAGAGTAGGCATTTATTTTTTGTGTGCTCGACACGCATCAATCTAATTTCATCCAATAAAGAAATAAAGATTTAAAGACAAATAACTAAGAAAGCTAAAGTAGAATACACTACACACAAATTTAAGGTTGCTGGAAATAATAATAAAGATAAAACAATGATAAAAGGCAGCAGACTCAAACCAAGAATAGCAAGCAATTTCAGTGACATTTCTCTTCTTAAACATTATGAGCAGGGTTACAGAACATAGATCTAGGGTTTCTTACTCTCAAATCACCACACTAGGAACCTCTGGACATGTGGATCCTATGATAAACAGCCTAATCGAATCTCTTCAGTAAAAGACCACTTAGTCATGCATTAAGATCTAGCAAGCATTTTATCAAAGATAAAAACCCCTAGCAAGTAATCTACTCGAATTTCTTCAGTAATAAATCACATGTGTTTTATAGTCTTTTCCATAGTCATGAATCTCCTCTCGGTCTCATCATAACTACTAAAGTATAAGGTGGCCAAACTCATAAATAAATGAAGAACATCATAAAACAATCATCAAGACATGAAACTCATAATAAATAAGGAGAAAAGTCACTTACTCATGCCAGCCAAGCTGGCTCGAGCCTGCTGGACAGACTACTTAGTCATACACGAGCTGCTTCAGCAGAAAATTAAATAAAAAGAAAATAAAAATGAAGAGAGATTATATTAAACTTAGAGAAAATACAAGAAAATGAACCAAGAGTTAAGAGCTCCTAAAAAGCTCCCTACAACTAGAACCAAGGGAGGTATAGATAGCACTCCTTTAAAAGACTAAAATGCCCTAGGATTAAAATAATAAAAATTGTCCTTAATAATGTGGTTCAATCTTAACCACACAAATAAAATATTCAAAAGGTTTAACAACTATAGTTTGGTGAGATATAAAAGATAAATCTTCAAAAAGTCAAATATCTCTTCCCAACACAAATCAAATCTTTCTCCTCCATCCTCTATGGAACCCACGGCATGGTCCAAATGCTGCCCACCTTTTCTCTCTCGTTAACCAACTCTGTTCCAGCTCCTATCCAACTTGCTCATGAGCCTGTTTGCTCAGGTTTTTCACAGTTTTGCTTCACTTTATCTTTAATCCTGAAATTAGCTTTAATTAGCAAATAATTATCCAATTAAGCTCATTTTAACTCAAATAAGTATCTAATTAAATAGGTAAAATATTCACTAATTCAAATACCCCCATACTTGAACATTTCTTGTCCTCAAGCAATAAGAAAAGAAAAAATGAAGAAAACACTAAAAACACTTGAGAACAAAAAAGAGACAAAGACACTTGAACAATTAAACAAGGGCAGCAGTAGCAGTAATTACTTCAAACTTTGAATCAACACAATGATCACGAGGAAAATACAAAGCTTAGAAAACTAGAAATCAAGCCTACACGAGCAACAAGCTTAAACTTCAAAAACAAGCTAAGAAAGAGGATTATACTGCTTAAATCAACAATTCAGCAAACTTTCAACCAAACTACCTCACCAAAAGTTGCCACTCAAGCACTCTAAAATAGCAAGGTAAGGCTTTTTAAGATCACTCAACAGCTTTACACAACAACCATTAGACCATATGCTTGATAATAAGTCTCATCGCCACCACTTTATATTAAACAACATACATAATCAAAAGGACTTTACAAATAGGGTTGTAACTTGGTTAAGGTTGGGGGTGTGTCAAAGGATACATTTAGACGAAAAGAATTACCAAAGAAACATAAGATAAATGCATGAATAAGCAGTCTCAACAATTGCAGAATCACTAAAACTCAAGCAATCTAAACATAGATATGAAATGGGTTGCACAAGAAAAGATATAACAAGGAAAAGCACAAGGAATTCAAGCAATAATCACAAGAAACATGATAAGATGAAGCACAAAGTGTCAGGTAATCAAGGACATTATTTTAGAGGTTTTTTTTTTAGAAGATAGAAATTATATTAGCAAGCAATCTCAGATACTGATGCATAATTGCTTAGGAAAATTAACTTACTAACTTGAATTTGATTCATACAATAGAACAGGCTCAACAAAAGAAGAAAAGAGTTTGCAGAAAATTTTGTTTGTATTTTATTTCACCTCAATAAAAATCTGAATACAGAGGGCAGAATATATAGAAATTGAACTACTAACAAAGTCCATAAAATTAGCTACAGAGATAAAAGATAAAGATACAAAGAGATTGAGTTTAATCAAATGAACTACCATATATGTAGGAAGGTGAGACTCCTAAGAAACTTGAACACTAACATATCCCTTGACTTGATATTGATTTGATATTTGAATGAGCACAACCTTCCTTATCCCTCCATAAAACGTGGAACACCTTATAACTCCTTGGCTCATTCAACCGAATCAGGTTTGCGAATACCCTCCCCGCAAACTGAGCTAGGGCTGGAAGCACAGTTTGATACGAAATTAAGCTAAGGAGGATTTTGGAACAGATTTGGTGAAGAGATCAGCAACCTGGTGAGTCGAAGGAATATATTTGGTGACAAGCAACCCGAGAGCAATAAGTTCACGTACATAATGGTAATCCAATTCGATATGTTTGCTTTGAGCATGAAAGACTGGATTAACAGTCAAGTAGAGAGCACTGATGTTGTCACAATAAAGAATTGGAGATGATGAACCAAAAATACGAAGATCTGTGAGAAGATAAGAGAGCCAAGTAAGTTCAGCAGCAGTATGAGCCATGGCGCGATATTCGGCTTCAGTGCTAGACCGGGAAATAGTATGTTGCTTCTTAGCACACCATGAGATGATATTGGACCCAAGGAAGGTATAATAGCCAGTAGTGGAGCAACGGGTAGTAGGACAAGCAGCCCAGTTGTTGTCAGAATAAACAGATAAATGAAGTGAGGTATTAGAGGTGAGGTGTAGACCAGTAGAAAGAGTGCCTTTGAGATATCGAAGAATGCGACGAACTAATTTGAAGTGAGCAGCAGTATGGGCATGCATGAACTGTGAGACATAGTTAACGCTGTAGGAGAGATCAGGACGCGTGAGCGTGAGATATTGAAGAGCGCCAACAATGCCACGATAAGAGCTAGGATCCTCAAGAGGCAGTTCAGATTTAGGAAGTTTAAGTTTGATATCCAATGGAGTCGGCATTGGTTTGCAATCCAATATGTCAGCCCTTTCAAGAATAGTGAGTGCATAATATGACCGAGAGAGATGAAGACCGCTGCACGTGGGTGAAATCTCAATACCAAGAAAATGATGAATAGGGCCAAGATCCTTCATGGAGAATTTGTTGCTCAAAGTGTGAATAAGGGAAGTAACCAGAGTGGAGGAAGAACCTGTAAGCAGCATGTCATCTACATACAAAAGTAAAACAAGAACACCTTGATCAAAGTGACAAATAAAAAGAGAAGGGTCAGCAAGACTACAAAAGAAACCACAAGAAAGAAGAAAAGTACTGAGTCTATCAAACCAAGCACGAAGGGCCTGTTTTAGACCATATAAAGCACGTTGAAGCTTACAAACATGATTAGGAAACTGAGTATCTGCCATACCTGGAGGCTGTGCCATGTATATATCTTCAGTTATATGACCATGCAAGAATGCATTTTTTATGTCCAATTGACGAACAGGCCAATGATTCACAAGAGCAACTGTCAAAATTAAACGAATTGTACCTGGACGAATGACAGGAGAGAAGGTTTCGGTGTAATCAAGTCCATTGATCTGGTGATAGCCCTTAGCAATAAGGCGGGCTTTGAGTCAATCTAATGTGCCATTTGGTTTGAGTTTAGCCTTAAAGACCCATTTTGAGCCGATAACATGCATATCAGGAGTGCGAGGAACAAGTCTCCAAGTTTGATTACGATGAAGAGCAGCAAGTTCATCAAGCATGGCATTTTTCCAACCGAGATGGGACAAGGCGGAGTGGACTGACTGAGGTTCACAAGGTATTGTTGGAGAGGAAATAACACTTAAGGCATATTTAGGATTAGGCTTGACAACACCAACTCTAGAACGGGTAGTCATGGGATGATGAACAGGGGCTGATTGTGGGTGTGTATCAACTCGAGAATGGGTAGTCATGGAATGATGAAAAGGGGCTGATTGTGAGTGTGTATCAGGTTCAGTAGCAAAAGACCCTGTGTCAGGTATAGTAGACACAACCGGTGTTGATGGGAAGGTGCTAGGTAAAGAATCGGTAGTGTTTGGTGAGGGACTAGGAGAATTAGGACGGTCAGGTGAAGCAAGTGGTAGCGTAGCATCATGTACAATAGGAGGCATAGGAGTTGGCAGTGGAATATGGGATGAAGGAAGCGAGGGAGACAGTGATGCAAAGGAACCTGTTACAAAAGTAGAAGAAGACAACCAAGAGTTAAAAATGTTATCCATATGTGAAACTGAAGGAGTAGAGGTAGAAGATTTAAATGGAAAAACGGTTTCATCAAAGACAACATGATGTGAAATTATAAATTTTTGAGTTGACGGATGGAAGCACTTGTAACCTTTGTATTTTTCACTGTAGCCTACAAAAACACATAAAACAGTTTTAGGATCAAACTTAGTATTTTTTGTATCCCATGTGTATGGGAAACACTTAGAGCCAAACACATGAAGAGATTTATAATCTGGATGCTTTCCATGTAACATAAAATATGGTGTATCGAAATGAAGAGCAGAAGATGGTAACCTATTGAGAAGAAAAATAGCAATAGTGAAAGCCTCTCACCGCAGATACAGAGGAGCATGACTGTGAAATAACATGGTCATACCTAATTCTCTTATAATACGATGGTGACGCTCAAACATACCTGTTTGTTCTGGGGTATAAGGACATGAAATTTGATGAACAATTCATGTGGAAAGAAAATGAGATGATAGATGAGAATTGACAAATTCACCTCCACCATCAGAATGGAAGATTTTTATCTTCTTATTGAATTGGCGTTCAACATACTATTCAAAGGCTAAAAAAGCAACAAAAAAATCAGATTTATTATGTAGGGGAATGATCCAAGTATACTTAGTGAAATCATCGACTAAACAAGCATAAAAACGAAATTTTCCAATAGATAAAACTAGGGCAGGACCCCAAAGATCACAATGTATCTTATCAAAAGCATTAGAGCTGGAATTTTCAGATAAACTAAAAGGAAGTTTACTTAATTTTCCAAATTGACAACTATCATATAAGGATTCGGCTTTGGAAGAGCCAACAACATTAATGAGTCCTTTATTCTTTAGCAATGGAATTGTAGAAAATTGTGGATGGCCCAAACACTAATGCCATATATCTGCATTGCCTGATCTACATTTGTAAGAAAAATGTGCTTCCGGCTCATTAGGCAAGACATATAAATTATCCTTCCGTATCCCGGTGAAGAGGGGAAGACCTGTGTTTTGTGCCTTTATACAGAAGTCAACATCAGAAAATTCACAATTGACAGGAAATTGAGAAGTGAGTTAGCTTACAGAAAGTAAATTCTTCTTAAGATTGGGCACTAAAAGAACATCATGAAGAGGTAACACATGGTTTTTTTGTTTGATAGAAGAATTTCCAACACCTGTTATTGGTAAGGGAGATCCATCTCCAATAATGATAGAATCATTTCCGTTATATTGATGAACATAAGTTAACATACCTGGTTGTCCAGTCATATGGTTAGAAGCACCAGTGTCCGAGGTCCATTCTGTGTCAACGACCGAGTTGTCCAGTGTAAGTGCTGCAAGTGCTTGTGGAAGCGTATGATCCTGACTTGTGTGAGCGGATGACGTTTTCGACGGAATGCGAGACTCCCTTTATAAAGGGGGCGCCACGATCTCGGGCGGGCTCCTCCCTCGCGTGGGGTTTTTATAAATGGAAAATCTGTTTTGGAAAATAAATGTAATTAATTCTTAAAAGAACCAAGACCTAAGTCTTGATGAATATTATAGGAGTCGCCACCCGGCTCAGCTCAAGCGGGAAATTTATAATGCAGCTGAACTGGACGAACGGCAGCTATATTATCCAGAGATTTAGGTCTGGACAAGTCCCTTATTTCGTGTCTAATTAAAATAATATTGGCCAATGTTCTTAAATGGTATTTCAAACTCTAAAGTCAATTTTATTGCATTAAATAGACATACAGCGCGTAAACAGGTTAAGTAAAATAGTAAACAATTAAATTATTACAACCCGATCGAATAAAAGATAAAAACTCTCGCTTCACTTTTACAAGCGCCTAGAATACATGATTTATCTAGAAAAATACAATCGCCTAGGATACACGTATTAATCTATTAAATACATCGAAAATAAAAATAAAAAGCTGCAAAACAGAGGGTTAGCACAATATATATAGCACGTCACAAATAGGACTCAAATAGACAGAATGGGAAATCAAGAATTGGGGGCATACATTTAGGAGATAACCGGATTGGCTCGGCTAGCCGGCTCCATTAGACCTGGAAAACATTTTTGAAACGTCCCTGTATTTTGGTTTTTGTGAGAAAACTTTTTTGAAAACATTTTTACCAGTTTACATGCATTTTTTACCTGTGAGGTGGGTCGGTTTTCGGAAGAACTGGGTCTCCATCGTGGCATTGTTCTAAATGCAATTTTACTGAAAATTGAATCTATGGTCGTGAATGCACGTAACAAAATTCATTTCGATGATTTTTGGAATTTTCTGAATTTTTATGGGTTTCTTAGAAATTTTTTGGGATTAAAACGGAAATTCTGATTCTGGAAATAACGTTACAGTCGTGCGACTGTAACTACAGTCGTACGACTGGAAGCGACCCAAGATCAGGACTTCGCCAAAATTTTATTTGAAACAAACTAAAAGAAAATGCCTGGAAATGAAGAACACTCGTACGACTATAAATACAGTCGTATGACTGTTCAGAAACGCAAAAAAAAGAACAACAATGGCACAAAACCACACCAATCACCCAGAAAGCTTGGAAAAGAGAAGGGAAAAGGAGTGTCTGCCTGTTTGGCATGCGTCCACCGTAGGATTGACCCCTGGCGTCGCTCCAATCCACTGAAATCCACACTTTTCTCCTTGAGTTAGGGTTAGGGATTTTGGGTCCAAAGATCTCCAAATGTTAAGGATTCTCTGAAGATGAGTTCCTTCTTTCTTTTCCTTTTTTTCTTTCTCCTTTCTCTCTCTGATTTTCTGAGATTTTTCTTCTCTCTCTTTTCTTTCTCTTTTTTTCTTTTTCTTCTTTTCTGCCCTCTATCTGGCGCCTCCTTTTCTCTTTTCCCTTTTTCAGCTTTTAGGGCATGGGTTGGCTCACCTGCCACGAATCTACAATCATACGACTGTAGTTTGATTACAGTCATATTACTGTAGTTAAAGTCGTACGATGGTTTTCTTTTTTTTTTAGGAAGTAAAATTCCGGCGCTTACAACTTGTCTTCTTCGGTAACCACCAGTAAATTTTGGCAATATGACCAGTTTTGTCACAAATCTGACAGTTAGCATCCCGATACAAGAGCCGCTCTTCAGCGGTCATTCTTTGTTGTCCAGGCGGTGGTGGTCTGCGAGACTGATTGGTAGCTCCTAAACCATCTTTAGGCTAACCACGAGATTGCTGTGCTTGAAATCCATGACCAGTAGAGGTGAAAGAGCTGGTGTGGTCTCGGGTCATAGGAGGTCGATGTTGCTTCTGTTGTTGTCCGTAGAAGGCTAAGTATGGAGTAAGAGGAGAGAAGGTGGCTTCAAACTGTCCTGAGAACCAGTTTTGACGATAATCCAGATTCTGTAATTACGAGATCAGTTCTGAATAGGTTGGTCTTGGAGGTTTCAGCATTATTGTGGTGAAGGTTTCATATTGTGGGCCAAGGCTTGTAAGAAGACAAAAAACTTTTTCTTGATCAGGAATAGGTTTGCCAATGGCAGCAAGATTGTCACACAAAGATTTAAAGGTTCGTATATGGTCTGAAATGGTTTTGGTCTCATCTTTGCGCAGATAGGTGAGCTGTTGCCGGAGGGTGAACTCACGTTCTTGAGAGTTTTAGGCATATGCTTCTTTGAGCGCTTCCCAAACTGCAGAAGCTATTTCTAATCCGATAACGAGTCCAAGAGATTCTTCTGAGAGAGTGCCAATTATCCACCCTCTATGGAGCCGATCAGACTTTTGCCAGGCAATAAATTCTGGTGTTAATGTTAGTGAGCTATCTGCTGTGTCTGAGGTTTCTGAGTTTGATGAGGTGTATTTAGGTGGAATAGGAATTGCATTGGTAAGATGATGAATCAGATCTTGGCTTTCTGCTAAGCCTAATACTTGCTCTCTCCATAACGGGTAGTTTGATGGAGTGAGTCTTAAGGTAACAAAGTTTCCAACATTGAGAGATAATGATGTCATGATGAAGAAAAGAAAGAAGAAAGAAAGAATCGTTCCTGCTCTGATACCAAAAAGAAGAACAGAGTTTGAAGAAAGTTTTGTTTGTATTTTATTTCACCTCAATAAAAATCTGAATACAGAGGGCAGAATATATAGAAATTGAACTGCTAACAAAGTCCATAACATTAGCTACAGAGATAAAAGATAAATATACAAAGAGATTGAGTTTAATCAAATGAACTACCATATATGTAGGAAGGTGAGACTCCTAAGAAACTTGAACACTAACATATCCCTTGACTTGATATTGATTTGATATTTGAATGAGCACAACCTTCCTTATCCCTCCATAAAATGTGGAACACCTTATAACTGCTTGGCTCATTCAACCGAATCAGGTTTGCTAATATCAACAAATGATGAAACTTGAGAATTTTAAAGAGCCATCAAAGATTGAAAGAAATTTAGAAGAATTGATTCTATCTTTGAGAATTCATTAGAATTTTTCATACTGACACTTCTGAACAAAAGGATTTTCAGAATTCTTATGACTTTGAAAAGATAAAGCTTTAAGGAACACAAATAAATTGCTTGAATGATTTAGAAAGCAAGAATTCAATAACACAACAATTGATTAACTACTTGCTCAAAATGAGAAAATTAATTTCTTTGGCAAATTCTTGGGTAAATTTGGAGAAAACATAAAGTGAAAAGGGTAAGGGAAAACAATTTTATGGGTTAACAACAAACCGGCTTAGGCTCAACAGGGCTTAACTAAAATAGGGGAAAACAAATAAACAGGGTGGCTGTTTAAGCTAAAGGGGTAAAAACCTAATGCCTTTATCATATCATGCATGCGAACAATCATGTGGTCTTGACAAGTACTATCTAAACCAAGTTCTGGCTAAGGTTGACTGTGCAAGCTCACTCAGTAAGGAATTCAAGCAAATAAATTTGATTCAAAGCGGTATTTAAAGATTTGGAAATGAGATATTTACACCAAAAAGATTACTAAATAAACTATTTACAAGGTGAGAGAATTGGGGATTGCCCAATAAATTGCTTCAATTGGTGCTTGAAGCGGACACCATGAGATCCTGTTCTCAAGGAGGTTCATCGATAAATGATGAATATGGTGGAATAATATATGGAAGCTTTTGCTTCATAACTTCCACATCTCTCCATGACTTTGCTTGCAATTGCTCTTTAATGAAGAAAGATTTAATAGAAGCAGACTGCTTGGATAAACTATTTTGAGGTTCAAATGTAGGCTGCTCGTTCACCAAAATTGCTGAGCAGTCTATTTTTCCTTTCAAATCCATCTCAAAAAAATTTCCCTCATCTTTCAAGCTTTCTTTATCATCTTCATCATAAAACTTCTGAAATTCCTCATACATTTGATGTTGCCTTACTCTTAGTGGAAATGGAATCTTAGGTTGGTATACTCGAAGAGGTTGATTTTTTGGAACAACTTCTTCTTGAGCAGAGTCAAATGATGGTGAAACATGAACAGGCTCCTTTTAAATAAGATCAGGTTGAGATTGTTCTACTTTAGCAGCATGTTGCTCTTAGTTCTCTGCAAGTTGCTTATATACTTATTCATTTTGTTTACCTGCATCATAAAAATCATCGACAATAACTTTGTTAGAATTATCAACAACCTTACCACTCCTTAGCATGATTGCTCTATACTCCTCCATAGGATTGGGCTCAGTGATGCTTGGAATAAACCCTTCACTCTTTGAAATCACAATGGTTGTTAGTTGCTGGAATTGGGTCTCCAAGTTGTTGATTGAAGCTTGTGTTTGCTTTATAAACTCCATCATCTCTTCCAACTCATATTGCTTAGATTCACATGGAGGTTCATCCAATTGGAAGTTATGTTGAGGTTGCTGGAATGGTGTTTGAGGTTGCTGATGTTGCAAGAAGTTTCTCTTAGGTTGCTGGAATGAAGATTAAGGTTGGTGGAATGAAGGTTGAGGTTGCTTAAATAAAGGTTGAGGTTGCTGGAATTGTTGAGGCTGAAAAATAAGCTATCCATATATGTTTTGAGGTTGTTCTGAAAGATTAGACAGTCTCATTTTTCCTATTTGCTTGGATAATTCCTCAACTTGTCTTGAAAGGTGCTGCACAACCTCGGCTTCAGAAAAATTCAAATTCTTTTTTCTGTAATCGCTCCTCGAATGCCATTTTTAACTTGTATTCACCAATTTTTCAATAAGAGCATAGATTGCTTCAGGTTCCATTTCTTCTAGGTCACCATTTGTAAGGGCTTCAAGTCGCATCTTATGTTCATCGGTCAATCTATTGTAAAATATTTGCATTTGCATCCACATAGGCAACCCATGATTTGGTACCCTTCTTAGTAGCTCCTTGAATCTCTCCCAAGCTTCTTGGAGTGACTCATCTTCAAGTTGGGTGAACCTAGAGATCTCATTTCTCATATGATAAGTGTGTTTTATGCACTTATCCCACCTTATATTTTGAGCTTTAAATGTTTAATTCTTGTTTATTTGGGTGGATTTTACATCTCTTTTCATGATATTTCAGGCTAGGACTTTGGAGTCCAAAACTGATGAAAAATGGAGCAAATTGGGGCAAAAACAGTGCAGAAGTTGTCTTAAGGCATGACCATGCCTTATGGGGAGCTGAAATTGAAGAAAGGGAGCTGAAATTGACACTTGGGCCTGCTTTACAAATGGGCCAAAGGAGACCTACGGGTTTTGCAAGGAGATTGGAGCTATGACTTGTCTTTTAAATTTTATTATTTCTCAATTAGAATTTATCTTTTAGTATCCTAATTAGAGTAGGTTTATTATTTCTTTTTAGGTTTCCTCTCCAAGACTGAATATATAAGGAGAGTAATTTTTAGTATAGGGGATAGATATTTTATTATTGTTCTTGAGTTTTAGCCGTATTCTCTGAGAAAGACTTGAACGTATTATTTTGGAGGAGCAAGGTTACAACTTGACGGAGTCTTCTACCGGATTCGACGGAATTCTTTACGATCTTTCTAAGAGTTTTTCCTTCCTTCTTACTTATTTTTATGGAACTTAGTTTATTTATTTCTATGGTTTCGAACATGGTTATGAGTAGCTAAATCCCCAAACTAGGGTTAGGGATGTAACCTAGTTTGGGGTAATTAATTGTTGATTCATCATGTTGGATATTTGATTTTAATTCTAAGGAATTATTTTTCTTGTTTACATCTATCTTCTTTAATTTAATTGATGAATTGTGTATTTCGCGAGTGCATGATTTAATTATAGAATTTATATGATGAACTGACAGGTGAAATATGAATTCGGAACTAAGAAGATAGACACGATTAAACCTAGACTAGACATAGTTAGATTTAATTGTGATGGCTTAAAGTGTAGATTAAAGGGTTTGATTAATTAGTGAGAAATCGACGGATAATCACAGTTAATTAGGCACAACTTAATAGCTCGACGGAGTGTTAAGGTATCTTAGGAACAATTGCCATTGTAACTTTTGTTGATAACATGATGATAATACGGTTAATTTCCCCAATTAGGTGAACCCCGAATCCCTAGTGTTTTTCTCATTGATCCAATCTTCTTATTTATTGCTTTATTAGATATTAGTTAACACAAAACCCCAGATTATTGCTTTCAAACTAGAATTAATTAGAATAGCAGTCTATTTCCTCCTTTGGGTTCGACTCTGGAATACTCCAGATTTATTACTCTGATCGACTACGTGCACTTGCGTATTTAGCCCGGTCAAGTTTTTGGCGCCGTTGCCGGGGAGGCTAATTTAATTGCTATTTTGATTAATTTCAGTTTTGTAATATATTTTATTTTTATTTTTATTAGACTCCTCTTCCAACTTGATTTTTCGGGTCTTTATGCAATTAAGACGGTCTAAAAGTTTAAGTAGTACTTTTGACTTAATTCCTATTGATCCTGAAATTGAACGTACTTGCAGGAAAAACAGAGCTAGAAGGCGACAAGAAGAACAACCAAATCAAGAGGAGAAACCACGACAAGAGGCAATGGCTCAACCATCTCGCCTGAAGGATATTCAGAAACCGGTGATAGCCGCGAATCCATCTTGTATAAGGTTAACTGAAGCAGCTAGAAATTATGAGCTCAAAAACATCCACTTGCACATGCTTCCTGCCTATCATGGGTTGGGAAGTGAGGATGCTTTGGGGTTCATGAAGGAATTCTACAGTACGGTACAAACTCTTCCTTTGAATAACTTATCTGAAATGGAACTTAGGATGAGGTGTTTTTCGTATTGTATGAAGGGGGAAGCTAGGCAATGGTTAATAAATTTGCCGAATGGATCTTTTACTACATGGGATGACATTTATGATGCTTTTATGTATAAATTTTATTCATCTCAAAGGACCATGGAGTATAGGGACAAGATTCACAATTTTGTCCAAAGGGATGGGGAATTGTTCCATGAGGCTTGGGAACGCTTTCAAGGTCTCTTAAACCAGTGCCCACACCATCAGTTTCCTGTGCTTTTATTAACGCAATTTTTCTATGATGGTTTAACCCCCAATTGTCAGTCTTTGGTAGATCATGCTGCAGATGGGTATACAGGTGATAAGACAGGTGAAGAGATGCAGGCAATATTTGAAAAAGTAGCTTTCAACACCCGCCAAAAATCTTACCGGGGAAAGAGAGTTACTGTGCATGAAGTGACTGCACAACCTGCACAACCCGATGTGGCACAGCAAGTGGCAGCATTGTCCAAGAAAATGGACATGATTCTAACCCGTGATACCGTTTCAAATGAAATTTGTGCTTATTGTGGTTCATTTGGACATAACGAAAATTTTTGTTCAAATGCAGCTTTAGTAAACCAATCAGCTGAAGAGGTAAACTACATGGGAGCCAACATGGGGAGGCAAATGCCACTAAAGAGAAACGACCCATTCTCGAATACTTATAATCCGGGGTGGAAAAATCACCCAAATTTTTCATGGAGAGAATCGGGTAATGCTCGACCTGGAGGACCACCTGGATTTCAGCAATCCCAGTATCCTGTGATGTCGCAACAACGTCCAGCTTTTGTTCCAGAAAAGAAACCTCAATTGGAGGATTTACTCTCAAATTTTATTACGGGACAAGAAGCTTTGATGAAGAAGATGGATGCCAAGATTGACCAAGTTGCACAGTCAAATCAAGCTTCAATTCACAATTTGGAGATGCAAATGGGTCAATTGGCAAAATCACTTGCGGATAGAGGCCAAGGTAAGTTTCCTAGTAACACTGAAGTAAACCCTAAAGATGGAGTTATGTCTATAACTTTAAGAAATGGTAGGGTGATAGATGAGGTTGTGAAAGAAAAAACTGTCAGACAGGAAGACGAGAGTGAGGATGAAAAACGGGTAGAAATAGGCAAGGGTGATAATGATAAAGCTTCTGACAACAATGAGCCTAAAAACGATGAACCTGATTTTTCTTCTGTGAAACCTTATGTGCCTCCGATTCCATATCCACAAAGGTTACAGAAAAAGAATCAGGATCATAATTTCCAAAGATTTTTAGAAATTTTTAAGAAATTGCAGATTAACATACCCTTTGCTGAAGCGCTTGCTAAGATGCCATCTTATGCCAAATACATCAAGGAGATAGTATCTAACAAGAAGAAACTTGAGGAATATGCTACTGTTCCCTTGAATGAGGAGTGTAGTGCTATTCTTCAAAGGAAGCTACCCCCGAAGTTGAATGATCCAGGGAGTTTTTCTATCTTATGTTCTATTGGTGATATTAGCATTGAAAAATGCTTATGTGATCTTGGTGCTAGTATAAACCTAATGCCTTTAACTCTTTTCAGGAAATTGGGCATAGCGGAGTTGAAACCGACTACAGTATCCCTACAACTTGCAGACCGTTCAGTAAAATATCCACTTGGATTAGTAGAGGATCTTCTTGTTAAAGTCGGTAAATTTTACTTTCCTGCTGACTTCCTTGTATTGGATATGGAGGATGAGATGGATGTTTCTCTCATTCTTGGTAGACCTTTCTTGTTAACTGGTGGAGTGTTGATTGACATGCCATTAGGAAAATTGATTTTTAGAGTTGGTAAAGAGAGAGAGGAATTTACTTTTTCTAAGTCAGTCAAATTTCCGTCTTTTGATGACTCATGCTTTAGAATAGACACACTTGATTCCCTTTATCAACATGACTTTCTTAGGCAATCATTCAAGGAACCCTTAGAAGCGTGCATTGCATTGAATTTGAATGAGAGTGATTTTGATGAGAAAATTGTTGATTGTGCTATCAGGTTAGAAGGTCAGGGTCGTATGCCTAGACATATCAAAGAATATGAGGAACTAGGGCCAGGCAAACCACGACCATCACCTTCTACTGAAAAGCTGCCGCAAGTGGAACTTAAACCATTGCCATCTCATTTAAAATATGTTTATCTGGGTAATGATAACGCTTATCCTGTAATTGTGTCGTCTAGTTTGAGCTCTGTGCAGGAAGAGAAGCTGTTGAGGGTGTTGAGAGCAAGGAAATCCGCTATTGGATGGTCAATAGCCGATCTAAAGGGAATCAATCCATCGGTGTGTATGCACAAGATCTTGTTGGAGGAGAATCATACTCCAAAGGTTGAAAATCAAAGGCGTCTCAACCCCAATATGAAAGAAGTTGTGCGCACTGAGGTACTTAAGCTCATTGATGCAGGTATTATCTATCCTATTTCTGATAGTTCTTGGGTAAGCCCTGTGCAAGTTGTACCCAAAAAGGGTGGCATGACTGTAGTTCATAATGAGAAAAATGAACTAATCCCAACTAGGACCGTCACTGGTTGGAGGGTATGCATAGATTATAGGAAGTTAAATGAGGCTACACGTAAGGATCATTTTCCTTTACCTTTTGTTGACCAAATGTTAGAGCGTTTAGCCGGCTATGCATACTATTGTTTCTTAGATGGCTATTCTGGGTATTTTCAAATCCCAATTGCTCCTGAAGACCAGGAAAAGACCACATTTACTTGCCCCTATGGCACTTTTGCCTATAGGAGAATGCCTTTTGGTCTTTGTAATGCACCTGCTACGTTTCAGAGGTGTATGATGGCCATTTTCTCTGATATGGTCGAAGAGATTATTGAGATTTTTATGGACGATTTTTCTGTGTTTGGTTCTTCATTTGATTCTTGCTTAGCTAACCTTGAAAAAGTTTTACAGAGATGTGAGGAAACAAACTTAGTACTTAACTGGGAAAAATGCCACTTTATGGTTTCAGAGGGCATTGTTTTAGGCCATAAAATCTCAACTCAAGGAATAGAGGTTGATAAGGCAAAAGTTGAGGTAATTGAAAAATTGCCTCCACCTTCTTCGGTGAAAGCGGTAAGGAGTTTCTTAGGGCATGCAGGTTTCTACAGGAGGTTTATTAAAGATTTTGCGAAAATTGCTAAACCATTATGCAATCTTTTAGTTAAAGATGTTCCTTTTACTTTTGATGATGCATGTCTAGCTGCATTTAACACTCTTAAGCAAGCTTTGATTTCTGCTCCTATTATTGTTTCTCCGGATTGGAGTTTACCTTTTGAACTTATGTGTGATGCAAGTGATTTTGCATTAGGTGCTGTGTTAGGACAAAGGAAAGGTAAAAACTTGCATGTTGTATATTATGCGAGCAAAGTGTTGAATGATGCTCAATTGAATTATGCCATCACTGAAAAGGAATTTTTAGCTGTGGTTTATGCACTTGATAAATTTCGTCCTTACCTTGTAGGTTCGAAAGTTATTGTTTACACAGATCACGCAGCCATCAAGTATCTATTCCTTAAAAAGGATGCCAAGCCTAGATTGATAAGGTGGATTTTGTTATTACAGGAGTTTGACTTGGACATCCGAGATAAGAAAGGCAATGAGAACTTAGTTGCCGACCACTTATCTAGACTGGAACATGTAAAGGAGAACCATGATGAATCCATCAATGAAGAGTTCCCTGATGAAAAGTTGTGGGCGATTAGTTCTGACACAATACCTTGGTTTGCTGACATTGTTAATTTTTTGGTGTCTAATATTGTCCCACAGGATTACAATTTTCACCAGAAAAAGCGATTCATGTCCGAGGTCAAGCATTATTTTTGGGATGAACCCCTTCTATTCAGAAGGTGTGCGGATGGCATAGTGAGGCGATGCATACCTGAGGAAGAAATGGTTAAAATCCTCTTTGACTGTCACTCGTCGCCTTATGGAGGTCATCATGGAGCCGACAAAACAGCTGCGAAGGTGCTTCAATGCGGATTTTATTGGCCGACCTTGTTCAAGGATGCTAGGAGCTTTGTTCTCACCTGTGATAGATGCCAGCGAGTGGGGAACATTGGTAAGAGACATGAGATGCCACAGAACAGTATCCTCGAAGTGGAGCTTTTCGATGTATGGGGATTGGACTTCATGGGACCTTTCCCTCCATCTTACGGTAACATGTACATTTTAGTGGCTGTAGATTATGTGTCTAAATGGGTTGAGGCAATTGCATTACCTAATAACACGGCTAATAGTGTCGTTAAGTTTGTGAAAAATTTATTTTCTAGATTTGGCGTCCCTAGGGTCATAATTTCTGATAATGGAGTTCACTTCCAAAATCATCAATTTAAGGCCTTGTTAGGTAAATATGGTTGTCACTTCAAAACCGGAACCACTTACCACCCTCAAACTAGTGGACAAGTAGAGGTTTCCAACCGTGAACTTAAATCTATTCTTGAGAAAACTGTTAGTACCTCTAGGAAAGATTGGTCTCAGAAGTTAGATGATGCATTGTGGGCCTATAGAACGGCATTTAAGACCCCTTTGGGCATGTCACCGTATAGATTAGTCTATGGTAAATCATGTCATCTTCCTGTTGAATTGGAACATCGTGCTTATTGGGCTATAAGGAAATTAAATTATGATTTGAAAGTTGCAGGTGAAAAACGATTGATCCAATTGCAGGAGTTGGAAGAGATACGACGCGACTCGTATGAGAACGCCCGTATTTACAAAGAACGGACTAAGGCGTGGCATGACAAAAGAATTTTGAGGCGCGAATTTAAGGAGGGACAAAAGGTTTTATTGTTTAACTCTCGTTTTAAATTGTTTCCAGGAAAGTTGAAATCTAAATGGTCGGGACCGTTCGTAGTAACTAAAGTTCATCCGTACGGGGCAATTGAAATTGAAGGAGATGAGAAGAGGCCATTTGTGGTCAATGGGCAAAGATTGAAACATTATTTTGAAGGAGAAAATGTTTCCGGTGTTGACACGATCTCCTTTGACCATGACAATTAAACATCGGACAATGTCTAGCCAAAGACGATAAATAATGGCGCTTTATTGGGAGGCAACCCAATTTTTCTTCTTAATTTTCATTAATTCTTAGTTCTTTAGTTGTTATTTTCCGAGTTTAATTAGGTATTTTATGTTAAATTCTCAATTTTTCAGTTTTTGTTTTAAGGCATGATCACGCCTTATGTTGATTTTGTGAAATTATTTCAGTGTTAAAAAAGTTGCTTGAGGCATGATCATGCCTTGTGTAACGTAGTTTTCTGCCTCTAGAAGCTAATTTTCAACATTTGAATTTCTTTTACAAGTTGGCATAAGACATGCTCATGCCTTGTTTTAAGTTTTATGGGATTTTTATTATTTTTAAGAAGTTGGCACAAGGCATGAGCATGCCTTGAGCATTTTAGTTTTCTGTTTCTTTTTGAGTTAAGAGCTGATTTCTTTATTTTATTTAAAAAAAAAAAAAAAAAACAAAAACAAAAAAAAAAACAAAAAAAAAAAATTTAGAAGAGAAAAACCTAATTTTTTTTTTCTTCTAATGTTGCAGCTCTTTCATTCCATCCTCCAGCGCCCCCATCAACCCGCCGCTGCTGTCCTTTCCGTCCACCGCACAGCTCCGTCCGCCTCTGCGCCGCTGCTGTCCTGTCCGTCCGCCTCTGCGCCGCTGCTGTCCTGTCCGTCCGCCGCTGCTGTCCTGTCCGTCCGCCGCTGCTGTCCTTTCCGTCCGCCGCTGCTGTCCTTTCCGTCCGCCGCTGCTCTTCAGTTCTGCTCCGTCCGCCGCTGCTGTCCTTTCCGTCCGCCGCTGCTCTTCCTTTCCGTCCGCCGCTGCTCTTCCTTTCCGTCCACCACACAGCTCCGTCCGCCGCTGCTCTTCTTCCGTCGAATCCGCCATCTGCGCCACCTCTTCTACCATGGGCAGATTCAAGGGTGTAGACCGGATCCCGGAGATTCCGTCCTCTCCTCCGCAGGTCACGACTGATGGGTTATCGGAATCTGCCTCACCCCATTCCACCGGCGACGCGATTCCGACCAGCAAGGTCAGACTTCGAACAAAAGGGAAATGCAAGGCAAGAACAGCCCCATCCACGTCCAAATCGGCCCTTAAGCGGAAGAGAGTTTCAATTTCAGATCATGACTCGCCGGAAAATTCTTTGGAGCTTGAACTTGTTGAGTCGGGCCATGATTTCTCTTCCGTTCCGCTTCAACCGACTAAGGTATTTCGAGCCCGTTCTCGATTACCTCGAGGTACTTCTATCTCCATTCCCGACTCTCGTTTGCATGGTAGTTTAAATTTTCCTAAAAATTTATCCAACAAATATGCTTCAATTCATGATAGGAAAATTGTTGGTTATAAATTGATTGATAATGCCGTGTTGAATGAGTTTGGTTTGTTTGATGAGTATAATTGCTTGATTGACAACATTGGGTGGAAACCGTTCTTTGATATTCGGTGTCCGGGTTTTCTTGAGTTGATTTGGGAGTTTTATACTACTTTTCAATTTAATAAACCTAGTAAACCTACACCTTTGACAATTGATACACCTAATGTGATTTGTTATCGGTTGATGGGAACACACTTTCAGCAATCTATCACCCAATTTAATTTGTCTTGTGGCTTTATTGACTCCGAGTATGCTAAGTCCGATGAGTATAAATCTTCTTTGCTTGATTACGTTCTGGAGTTCAAGTCATCTGAGGTTTGGATGAATATGATGACTAATGATTGGTGTTATAATCCTAGTAAATCAAAAGCCCACTATATGAAAAAACCGGTTTGGCAATATATTCACAAATTTTTGGCCTTTGCTTATTCGGGTAGAGAGAAAGGGGCGAATATTTGTAATAAAGCCGAGCTATTTTTCTTATGGTGCATGGAAAAAAATTTAAAAGTTAATTTGGGTTGTTGGATTGCGGGTCAATTTGAGCATGTTCTTTCTTTTGATAGGCCATTGATTTTAGGTTCGGTAATTACATGTATTGCCTTGAATGAAAAATTGATTGATTTGGCTAACACTAACTTGAATCCGGCCTACGGATTAGTTTCTTTGGATTTGGATTGTTTGAAACGGATGCAGGTAATAACGATGAATACAAGTGTTGGGAGATGGGAATGGTATGTTTGTAAAGCACCTAATGCTTTTGGACAAACCATTCATGAGGAGCTTATCACGGAGCAGTTGCCCACCACTTCTTCTTCCACTTCCGTTGATTTGCCCGCGGTTTATGAGTTGTTGCAACAACTTCTTCAACAAAATGCTAGTTTGACAACTCAAGTAACCCGGGTAGAGGCGAATATCGCCGAGCTTTTTCGAATCCAAGGACGCGATCCTCCATATCCGCCTTCTCCATTGTAGCCGCTTCCGGACATCGACCATCTTGGCCTAGGGGAGTACTACTTCACTTTTCTTTTTATTTTTTCTAGTTCCTTGCTTGGTTGATGCATGAAACACATTGAGGACAATGTGTTGTTTTAAGTGTGGGGAAGGGAGATTATATTTAGGGAGATTGTATCTTCACATTTTAGATTATTTGTTTGTCCAACTTGCAAGATTGAATTTTTATTTTTAACTTGTTTAGCATGTTTCCTTTGTTTAATTTTTCGAATTATTTGTTTATTTTGTCAAAAAAAAAAAAAAAAAATGTTCGCATGCATACCATTTAGGTTACATTACTAATTTCTCAATGACCTAAAGCTAGTTTAGTTAGTATTATGAGATTGATCCAAAAATATTTGAGAGGTGCTTGCATTTTTCTTTTTAAAAGAAAATTTGAATGGTGGCAGCCCCTTCATGATCTTTAGTCCCGAAAGGCACATGTTGGTTCTTGTAAAATTAATTCGGATGTAAATCCTTTTGGACTTGGTACAAATACCCTTAATTTTTGGTGAGAAGCCGGAGCAATTGCTTAACGACATTACATGTTACTTTTGCTCCAATTGTGTGCATGACTCTATGATTTGCATCAAATACTTTTCGAGGCCGCATAAATATTAATTAAGCATTAAAGTGATGAAAGGCATTTAGGTTCACCCCTTTTAAGCTTTCTTAAATAGCCTACCCTGCACTATTTTCCCTTAGTAAGCCAATTTTGAGCCTTAGCCTTTTCTTTCTTTTAACCACATCAATTAGCCTATTCCCTTTTCTTGGTGTACCCCTCTTTGAACCCTGTCACTGGAAGCTAGCTTTCCCTTTGTTTTGTCTGCTATTTTTGCAATTTCAGTAAATCGGGTTAAAATTAAGTGTAAGCAATTGTTGCTTGTGATTTGTTTCTTGTTTTACACGATGTGTCTTTGTTTCAAGTTACGTCATTTTTGTTGTTTAAAGTTGCTTTCTCCTCTTTGCAACTTAAAGTTTGTCAAGTTTTCTTCCCGGGTCCAGGATTCCTTGATATCTCTTTAGGAATGCCAAATTTTGAGTAGCTTTGAGCAATTGTGATTATGTCTCTTTGATTGAGTCCTTTGTTCGAATTCAAGTTCAAAAAAAAAAAAAATAATAATAATAATAAAAATAAAAATAAAAAAAAAATGAAAAAAAAAAAAAAAAAAAAAAAAAAAAAATTTAGCCTGAATTGTTTTTGCCGTCGTTTTCATGTTTTGCAGACACTCCATTTTTTTGCTAGTTTTCGGTGACTTAGCCTGAATTTCCTTTTTGATACCTTTACGCTCAGCCCCGTTACAACCCTGTTTATGCCTTTTTGATTGGTGTTTGATTTTATTTGGTGGAGATTAGATGGAAGTGCAAATTTTGGTAGTTCATGGTTTTGAGTGCCTTAAAATTAAACACTTTAGCCTAAAACACCTGAGTGGAGGGAGTGATCCTGGTAAGAGTTACCGAGTCAATTGTGTATTTGAATCTGGATATTTTATTTGAGAGCAATGTGTCGCTCGGCCTAGAAATTGTGGAATTAGCTGAGCCCTTGCAGCTCGATTATTATTGAGGGATATCTTATAATGCTGTGTAATCTAAGTTTCGGTGGTTGTTGTTAAGATTAGTATTAGTTTTTATTTTCGTTTTCAAAAAAATCTTTCAAATTTTAGTTCAATTTTCATCTTGCTTGAGGACAAGCAAAGTCTAAGTGTGGGGAAGTTTGATAAGTGTGTTTTATGCACTTATCCCACCTTATATTTTGAGCTTTAAATGTTTAATTCTTGTTTATTTGGGTGGATTTTACATCTCTTTTCATGATATTTCAGGCTAGGACTTTGGAGTCCAAAACTGATGAAAAATGGAGCAAATTGGGGCAAAAACAGTGCAGAAGTTGTCTTAAGGCATGACCATGCCTTATGGGGAGCTGAAATTGAAGAAAGGGAGCTGAAATTGACACTTGGGCCTGCTTTACAAATGGGCCAAAGGAGACCTACGGGTTTTGCAAGGAGATTGGAGCTATGACTTGTCTTTTAAATTTTATTATTTCTCAATTAGAATTTATCTTTTAGTATCCTAATTAGAGTAGGTTTATTATTTCTTTTTAGGTTTCCTCTCCAAGACTGAATATATAAGGAGAGTAATTTTTAGTATAGGGGATAGATATTTTATTATTGTTCTTGAGTTTTAGCCGTATTCTCTGAGAAAGACTTGAACGTATTATTTTGGAGGAGCAAGGTTACAACTTGACGGAGTCTTCTACCGGATTCGACGGAATTCTTTACGATCTTTCTAAGAGTTTTTCCTTCCTTCTTACTTATTTTTATGGAACTTAGTTTATTTATTTCTATGGTTTCGAACATGGTTATGAGTAGCTAAATCCCCAAACTAGGGTTAGGGATGTAACCTAGTTTGGGGTAATTAATTGTTGATTCATCATGTTGGATATTTGATTTTAATTCTAAGGAATTATTTTTCTTGTTTACATCTATCTTCTTTAATTTAATTGATGAATTGTGTATTTCGCGAGTGCATGATTTAATTATAGAATTTATATGATGAACTGACAGGTGAAATATGAATTCGGAACTAAGAAGATAGACACGATTAAACCTAGACTAGACATAGTTAGATTTAATTGTGATGGCTTAAAGTGTAGATTAAAGGGTTTGATTAATTAGTGAGAAATCGACGGATAATCACAGTTAATTAGGCACAACTTAATAGCTCGACGGAGTGTTAAGGTATCTTAGGAACAATTGCCATTGTAACTTTTGTTGATAACATGATGATAATACGGTTAATTTCCCCAATTAGGTGAACCCCGAATCCCTAGTGTTTTTCTCATTGATCCAATCTTCTTATTTATTGCTTTATTAGATATTAGTTAACACAAAACCCCAGATTATTGCTTTCAAACTAGAATTAATTAGAATAGCAGTCTATTTCCTCCTTTGGGTTCGACTCTGGAATACTCCAGATTTATTACTCTGATCGACTACGTGCACTTGCGTATTTAGCCCGGTCATCATACTAACAACCTTGGAAGGTGGAAAATATTTTGTCAAGAAGGCTTCAGCCATCTCCTCCCATGTTGTAATGGTTCCCGGTGGTAAAGAATTAAACCAAGATTTTGCTTTATCCTTCAACGAGAATGGGAACAACTTCAACCTAATCACATCATTAGAAACACCTCGATTAGTCTTAAAGGTACTGTAAATGTTAAGAAATTCATAAATATGATCGTTTGGATCCTTATTTGGCAATCCTTTAAATTGAACAATTGCTTGCAATAATTTAATCATGGAGGCTTTGATTTCCACAACATGCTCTCCTTCATCTGGTATCACTATACATGACATGTGTCCCATTGATGAAGGTTTGGAATACTCCTTGAGCCTTGGCATGGCAGCAACATCATCTGCCATTTTGTTTCAGCTTGCTCGACCTATTCTGTTGCTTGTTCAGTAGCTTGCTAGATCAAATTTATAGTTTTTTTTCCTTTGTCATCAGGTTGCTCAGAACATAACAACTACACAGGGAGCAAACAGGTTAAAAACTACTAATTTACTTAAAAATTTACAGATTTTTCGCTTTCAATCCCCGACAACGACGCCAAAAACTTGTTGTCCCCAAATGCGACACTAGCAAATGCACTAAGTCGATTGTAGCACGGTAGTGAGTCCAAGTATCATTTTCCACAGGGATTGATGTGAACAATCTTAAATTTCTAAGCAAACAAGAGGATCTGATTTCTTCCAATAAAGAAATAAAGATTTAAAGACAAATAACTAAGAAAGCTAAAATATAATACAATACATATAGATTTAAGGTTGCTGGAAATAACAATAAAGATAAAACAAAGATAAAAGGCATCAGACTCAAACCAAGCATAGCAAGCAATTTCAGTGACATTTGTCTCCTTAAACATTATGTGCAGGGTTACAGAACATAGATCTAGGGTTTCTTACTCTCAAATCACCACACTAGGAACCTCCCGACATGTGGATCCTATGATAAGCTGCCTAATCGAATCTCTTCAGCAAAAGACCACTTAGTCACGCATTAAGATCTAGCAAGCATTTTATCAAAGATAAAAACCCCTAGCATGCAATCTACTCAAATTTCTTCAGCAATAAATCACATGTGTTTTATGGTATTTTCCATAGTTATGAATCTCCTCTCGGTCTAATCATAACTACTAAAGCATAAGGTGGTCAAAGTCATAAATAAATGAAGAACACTATAAAACAATCATCAAGACATGAAACTCATGATAAATAAGGAGAAAAGTCACTTACTCATGCCAGCCAAGCTGGCTCGAGCCTGCTGGACAGACTACTCAGTCATACACGAGCAGCTTCAGCTGAAAATTAAATAAGAAGAAAATAAAAATGAAGAGAAATTATATTAAACTTAGAGAAAATACAAGAAAATGAACCAAGAGTTAAGAACTCCCAAAAAACTCCCTACAACTAGAACCAAGGGAGGTATAGATAGCACTCCCTTAAAAGACTAAAATGCCCTAGGATTAAAATAATAAAAATTGTCCTTAATAATGTGGCTCAATCTTAGCCACACAAATAAAATATTCCAAAGGTTTAACAACTATGGTATGGTGAGATATAAAAGATAAATCTTCAAAAAGTCAAATATCTCTTCCCAACACAAATCAAATCTTTCTCCTCCATCCTCTATGGGACCCACGGCATGGTCCAAATACTACCTACCTTTTCTCTCTCTTTAACCAGCTCTGTTCCAGTTCCCATGCAGCTTCCTCACGAGCCTGCTTGCTCAGGTTTTTCACAACTTTGCTTCAATTTATCTTTAATCCTGAAATTAGCTCTAATTAGCAAATAATTATCCAATTAAGCTCATTTTAACTCAAATAAATATCCAATTAAATAGGTAAAATATTCACTTATCACTTAATTTCCAGACTAAAACTGGAAAAATATTCTAATTCCACATTTCGCAATCGCAATATTTTTTGGACCAATATAGTTTCATTAGAAAAACAAAAGTCAAATTGTTGACTTTGAATGGAAAATGTCATGAAGACAATATTTGAATCTCTTAATCAGCATTTTGGATTTTTTAGGTTGCTTGATAAATCATTTGCCTGCAAAAATTTGTTCAATATTAATTTTTAGTGCTGCTTAGTTTTTGCCAAGATTGAACAGTGATGATTGTCTCTGTTTGCTTCTTGTCTCTCTTGATGAAAGCATCTTTTTCATTTGATTCTATTCTATGCTAGTAAAGTAGACTTTATTATACTGTATCATTTGAAATATTAAATTCTCAGTCTAATCATTATTCAATACCTTATACTTTCAACAATAATAACGTTAATTCTAGAATGCCCAATAAACACGATTCTCGCTTTAATTTTAGGTTTTAAATAATTTTAATGTACGTTGGGATATTATTAAATCTTACGGCTTAAAAAACAATATAAAATAGATTGGAAGAGAACTTTAAAGAAGATTTTGGAATCTTAAGTCAATTTCTTGCTAATATCGCACATCAAAAATTGATGGTAAGCATATATGAGAGTCAAAACGACAGTGATTAAGATTAAGACAAATTACTAGTTCTTTTTTTTTTTAAAGACAATTAATTAGTGGGTTCCTGATTAATTTGTGGCTAACTTAGGGTTAAACGAATTTCATAGTAATTAGAGCTGATATATTCTTCCTCGCAACAAAAGAAAGTATTCTCATAGCAATTGAAGTTTAACAGATTCTTCCTTATATATATATATATATATATATATATATATATATTTTAATTTCTTCCACGGATTTTATTATTGGGTTGTAGTCTAAATTTAGATATAGGATATTTTTATTTTGTTGTATTTTACCTTTGTTAATATTTAATTTACATTTTACCTTTGTTAACCAAAGTACCCTCACTCTTGAATTAGAAAATAAAACTAACACATAATAAACTAAGAATTGAGGAGTATTGGAGTTTTGGTGTGGTAATTAGTTGCTTAGATGGATTGGTTATATTGTTAACAATGAAGAGGAAACAACCATTTATAGGAACAAGCCAAATAGATAAAATCCAGAATCTTCTAATCTCTCCTTCAATCAAGTTAAACATATTTAAACATATCTCTCAATTTTTCTTTAATCAAGTTTAAGTCTCATTTTTTAAGTCTTCAGTCAAAGTCTTCCCTTTAAATCTTCTCTGAAAACCTTTTTTTTTTAATTAAGATGAAAATGACTAATGTCTAAATGTGCAGCTAGGGATGCTCACACCTATTAAAATTTGCTTCTGTTTCCAAAACGCTCCAAAATTCTAACTTTGTCAACAATTATAATAAATGTACTCCTAATTCAAATCTGACGTAAAATCAATATATAATCATAAACATTACCACAAAGATAGAAAATTATATTCAAAATATAATGAATAATTTGATCCTATCAAATATCGCATAATTTGATGAAGAAAGTCATTAAATCCACTCACAAACTTGAAACTCTAATAAGATTTTCAGAATCAAGATTTTTTTGAATTTTGCTTGCATACCTCTCAAGATGAGTCTCATGGACATGTGTGATTTGTACCAATATAATTGTGGGATAAAATAATTGAGGCCTACCTTAAACATTTTTAACAAATATTTTTCGAAAAACATGTTAGATATAAAGCACATTAACTTACTAGAAAGTATATATCCTTAAACTCCGCTGCTAATGTTAAATTTACTATGAACTTCTCCAGCTTTGTAGTTTTCAAAGGGTTGTAGAGACCCTAAAATTCTCTTATGCAATTGCCTCCTTTTTAGCCCACGAGTGCTATATAATTAAGTTGAAATCTTTTAACTACTTTGATCACTACTTTGGAATTGCCTCAAATCTTCATTGAAGAAGATTCTCAACTAGTTGATCAACCAACTTAAAAAGTGGAGTTTGGACTTTAGTCCTTTGATTAGCCTTGTTCTCGGTGATTTTTTTTTTTTAGTAGGAATTTTAATTATATTAAATTCAATTTTGTTATGAGAAACTCAAATAAAGTTGCACATATCCTTGCAAAAATAGGATTGCAATGTAATAGCTCTTTTGTTAGTAGCTATACTCCTCCTAAAGAGATTAGAGATGTACTTTCCTTAAATTTAAAATAATGATCGTATTTTCAATAAAAAAAACATATAAATAGTTAAAAGTATAGATGTTGAAAAAATTATATGAATAAACCAAGCAGAAAAACTATTGCAAAACAATAATGTTATGAGATAGACATATTAAAGAAAATTCACTAAGTAAATATTAGATTTGACAATAAAAATATTTGTCAAAAATATAAAATATTTGACAATAATGTTATCATAAATTTTTATAGCATTGAATTTTTATTTTTTATTTTTATTTTTATTTTTATTTTATTTTTTTTTTTTTGTATATTGCTACTATAAAATTAACATTGTATATATTTACAACAATATTTTATAAAATTAACATTGTATGTATTTACAACAATATTTGATAAAATTTTGCTGCCATTGATACATATACAGCAGCAACGTTGACTTTTGGGTTTTTGCTAGTGTATTAATTTTTGTAAGTAAAATTTGTTTGATTATGAAAATAAATAGTTTAAAATTATAATACCATATAAGCCTTACTTTTGTCCAAAAATATATTTAGCTCATATATATAAGTAATTTAATAACTTATTAATCAATCAATGGAAACATAAATTTGTTGTATATGACTATATATCAATATAATAAATCTTGGGTTCTGTTGGTTGTTCAATTCACATCATAGGGACATATATTAAAAAATCTACTCTATTTGGAAATGAAATGTTTAATCTGGATTCTTATATTGGCAATCAACTTTATTTTTGAGGTGACAATGAAACAATGTCTTGCACACATGAGACAGAAGTATCCAATTCATATTAAATCCGCCATTGCTCATCACAAAATCATCAAAAGCTAAGATAGACATAATTCCTTCTAATTATTATTATTATTATTATTTATATGGAGCCTTGGATGCAAATTAATCTTTTCATTGATTGGCTTTTGTGGCATGCATGAATTTGCAGTGTTCACGGCCCACATTGTATAAAGCGGAAATAGTCACCCTTCAAATCATCACAAGCACCTCCACCGCCGTCTCCACCACCCATCATTTCCTCCTATCACGCCTCACTCCCTCATTTTGTTCGTTTTATATATATAACAATTTTTTTTTTTAAATCGCAAAGAGACTTTTCCATAGGAAAGCTCTCCAATTTTATTATTTGCACCAATTGAATCTGAGAATTTACTTAAGAGGGGTTTCAGATTGAATGTGATGTTAGCAATTGTACCGATATAACACAACACAGATCCCAAATCATAGCTCGACTAGTATGATGGACGGTTGTAGAACTTTTGAGAGAAAAGAGCGCGGGACTACTGCTAGAAGTTATTGCCTTATTAGCGCGTTTTAATATCCTTAATGTAAACAAGATGTTCCTTCCTCATTTTTTAATCTTAAAAACTCAAGAGAGATCGTTAGAAGAAAGAGTTTCTAGTCCTAGAAAACAGAGCTTGACATAGTAATTCAAATTAAAGTGGGAGAAAAAGAAAACCCCAAAAAAAATAAAAAAAATAAATAAAAGGAAGAACAGAAAAGATGATGACAATGAAAAAGAAAAACAAAAAGAAGAGAATACAAAGCATGCGCAGAATAGAATTTGATAATTCATGATCCCAAGCTATGGCCCTCTTCTTGTTCAGGAAAGCTTGAATTTGAAAGCTCCTTTATCCACTCAACTGTTCTATGATTTGACATTTCTTGCTTTCCTCCCTCTTCTACCTCCTTATTCTTCTTTTTCTGATTCTTCTTCTTCTTCTTCTTCTTCTTCTTCTTCATTATCTCCAATTGTTGTTGCTTCTTCTTTTCTTCAGTTTCTTCATTTTTTAATTTAGTATACCGAACTGGTTTAACTGAATTAACTGTGCAATTACACCCACTTAACAATAATCGTTTCTCAATCAAACTCTGTTTGCTCTGTTTTTCCATATTCTTGTTGCTCTGTTTTCTGATGCTACAATTACTGGTACTGCTACTACTAGTGCTGCTATTTCTACTAACAGAATTTCGAACTTTGAGATCTTGCAATTCAATCTCTGGATTATGGACTAAACCCAATCTGAAGAATTCCCAAACTGTTGATTTTCGATTCCTGTTGCTGGCAGCATTTCCAATTGATGAATTGCGGGTTCTGATTTGAGGTTTGGGGCTTGAATGGGCAAAGAATTGGTTTTGAACTCTGGGCTTAGAAATTCTTGGACTGGCTGCGCTGCTGCTCGAAGAGAATTGGCTTCTGCTACTGCTACTTCTGCTGCTGAAACTTGTAAATCCTCCAATTGATTCTGACCTTGACAAACATCGGCTTTTCGGGTTTGAATTTTGCTCTCTGCAATTGTTATAACCATTTTCGGAACTGACAGACTCTCGAAATGGGAGAATTTGGCCTTTGAAGAATATATCATCAGCTGAACACATTTCTGACCTTGAAGACAGAGACCCACCCCATAGCTCGAAGTCAAAATCATCTTGACGGGTTTCAATTTCTTCAGTTTCTGCTTCAGTTGATTTGTTCTCCTCTTTATTCAAATGGAGGGGTAAATCACAAAGAGATAATGCTTCTTCTTCTTCTTCCAAATCGACAGAGTCAGAACGTTTTTCCAATTTGTCTTCCGCAGAAACTGTTCTTCCCATTTCTTTAAAAAAAGAAAAAAAAAACGGGAAGTTATATTCAAAGAAGAAGAAGAAGAAGAAGATAATATTTAATTGAAGAGAAAGAAACGTAGATTTGAATATGTTGGGTAGTAAGAGAAGAAAGAAAAGAATAGACAAGACTATTCCTATATTTGCTTGTTTTGGAGCGAATTGAGGGATTTTGGCCGACTATTTCTGCTTCATATAATAAATTAATAATTTAACTTTCATCTGATTACAATTTTACATACGGTTAGTGCTCAAGTGGGGCTTTTCAATTACCCCATAAGGACTCGACACGTGTTGACAGACAGCTTTTGCAGAGCTCTATACGGTTAAAAAAAAAAAAGAATCATTTCTTCTATCCAAGTTTTGAATTGGTACTTGGGCATTGGAGTAAATTAATAACCATACGGTGATGATGTTGATGATACATTTAAAGCTGAATTTTGTTTGTGTTTTCTCTTCTTCCACTTTGCTTGATGTAGAGGGTATTCTTGAGATGACTTGTACAATACAAATAGTTTGGGATTTTAAAAAATAATAATAATAATAATAATTAGTAGATAGTGATTTTTTGTGGTGGAATTGGAGGTGTGTAGGTAGAAGATTTTGAATGTAATGTCATGAAAGGCTTGTGATTATATGTTGAGATAGAATGTGAGTGAAGGGTCTCTGTCTTTAATTTATAATTTGCTTTCTTGTGAAAGGACATTTTACCTTCATAACTTAGGTGTCATAAAATTAATTAATCTAAAAATTTAAATTAATAGGTAAATCTTAAACTAGTTGGCTACGCGAATAACTTTTAAACTTGAAGCATGTACAATTAGACCTGTTCATGGCTGGATTGTGCTGGGTTCGTGCCGAACCTTACGGGCTTTTACCTAAAAATATTCGGTCCAAACCCAGTCTAGCCCATTTAAAATTTTTTCGGGTTCGGGCTAAGTTCGGACTAGGCTCGGACTTACACAAATTGAAACGAATTTAATTATAAACTATAATTTATAGTTAAATGGTAAGTGCTCGAAATCTAGTATAACTTACATCAAATTAAAATTAAAAAATTTCTTAAAATAGAACAAGGAAGCCATAAATCGATTTAAACCACAAAATAGAAAACTGCCATAATGGAATGGATGGGTAGGGGTGAGCAAAACCAAACCAATATCCAAAAACCAAAAATCCAAACCGAACCGAACCGAACCGAACCGATCTATTTCATAGTTTGGTTCGGTTTGGTTTTAAATTATGAAGAAGTTTAGACTTCGGTTCGGTTCAAAACCGAAAAAACCGAAAAACCGAATAATTGGTAAAATATTAAAATTAATTATAAAATTAATATATACTAATTGTAGAGAATTTTAGACATTATATTCTTTTATAGTTTTATATTGTGATTTTTTTATGCTAATTTATAGTTGTTAAAACTTGAGAGTTGAAAAAAAAAGAAGAGAATTTTAGTATTTTTTTGTGATGTAATAGTATTATTTAGTATTACTATTTTTTTAAGTTAATTTTTTTGTATTTCTTTTTTTTTTAAACAAACTACTTATATAAAATTTTTTTTTTGATTTTTTTTTTTTAAAAAGTTGATGTTTTTGGTTCGAGCTAGTCCAAACCGAACCGAACCGAACCAAAATTTAGTTTGGATCGAATTGGTTTATAAAATAAAGTGTTTTTTGGATCGGTTTTTTTCGGTTCGGTTTGATTTTTGAACCGAACCGGTTCATGCTCACCCCTATGGATGGGCAACCATGAGAAAGATAATTAGAATTTCATTGATGCCTACCTAATTTGTTGTTTGTTATTCAAAACCAGAATGAAAGAAATTTATTGATTTGGCAAAAGAATGGAAGATCCCAATTATATATTTTATTAATTATATATATATATAATTATATTTTTTATTTACATATGGTCCAGGCTCGGACCGGCCCACCATATTAATAAACAACCCAAATTCAGGCCTATTTTCTACGGACTTTTACAAGCTTGGACTTGGACTGATCTATATCATATTTTAGATGCACAAACCCAGCCCTTTGAGCCTGGGCTTAGGTGGACCCCCCGGATCCATGAACAAGAATACAATAGAAATTCACTCCGATACGTTGAATTGTAATCAACAAATAAAGTTACCAAAATTCGCACTCTCAACATCTAGTTCTAAAAGAGTCATGATGAACCAAGTCATGAAACTACATCTATATGCAATTTTTTTTACATATTCTATATTCAAATTATAATATTTTGAACTACAATTGGCATGGCATGTGAATACAATGTAAAATAAAAAAAATAGAATTATTGTGATTTTTTTTTTTTTTTTGTTGAAATAGATTGTGCTATGTATTTTAATTTGCTTTAATACATTATTAAACACCTAAACTTGGCAAAACAATACTTACATTCAAAAAAATATTATATCGACAATAATTTCTTTTAGTAGAAGTTAATTGATTTTTTAATATAATATATCATGTACTAAAATACATTCCTACAATTATTTAGTATAAAATTCTATATAAAAATAAAGAAGTATTTTTATATGAAAATAAGTATTTAAAAATAATTACAAATTAGGATGATATGAAATGAGATCTTTAATTAGAAGTAGTTGTATTAGCCACAACATTTTGTATTTACCATTTTTATAGCTTTATGTATGTAGAATCATAATTAAGCAACACAAATTGAATGCAAGAGTGCCTCAAAATATATTTTTCTTCTTCTTCTTCTTTTTTTTTTTTTTCGGAAGAAGGATGAAACATGATCTTGTAAACAGAAATTAGAACCAAGGTACACATACATTTGAATATGATCAAGCAAGAGGACCCATATGTATACAAAAATATTATCATTATTATTATTATAAGAACTCACGTATTATGATAGAAAATAAATTAAGGAAATTATTTGTTAGACTCGGGACGACTGACAATAGTATCAATAGTAGCAAGATCAGCCTCCCGAGCAACAGAACCACCAGAAAGGGTGGGGGCATCGGTGGCTCCGGCACCGCGGCCAGTCTCCGGCTGAAGATGACCTTCAGTTCCATATCCCTTTAACTTGTAATCCTCCAAATCTTTGTACTGAACATAAGGACTGTCCTCAATTGGAAGACCCTCTAAGCCCTTCTCTTTATTCTCTTCCTTCTTCTCCATTTTCTTCTCTTCATCCGCCATTTTTACTTCCTTCTTTTATTGCATGTCTCGTTTTTTTTTTCCAGTATCTATACCTGTACCCTAGCTACCTATAGTTTTGCCACGTGTGTCACACGTGTCAGCTCTGCATTTGATGTTTGTTATACGTGTCAAGGACCGCTAGCTGTTGCACTTTTGTTATTATAGTTTATCAAAATGGAAACTTGTGAAAGATCTTTGGAAGTTTAAGAGATTGGACTCGAATTTTAAGTTATATTGTTCAGAATATAGACGTGGGTTGGGCTTGGCCTAATCCACCTTTATAGAGGCAGAACACGAGCTGATATTGACTGCGTTGACCTCATCATCACCGTTGATCGAGATCTAATCCTCACCCTCCATTCTTAACAGAATTCAGGACAGAACTGCTACTATAATGACAGCCTCTTGTATTCATTTATACATTCTTTATCCCATTCTTAAGTTTCATAACATTCAGTTGACGGAGTCCATGGTTAAGGTTGGGTTGGGGTGCCTCATTCGTGATGCGGAGGGTCAGTTCATTGCTTGTAGATATGCTTTGCTCTCGGGTTTTGTGGATCCCTCGGTTGCTGAAATTATTTCCTGCCGTGAAGCTTTGAGTTAGCTTAAAGAATTATCTCCTCCGCAGCTAATAGTCGAGGGAGATGCGTCAGTAGTCATTTCAGCTCTTTCTCAACGGGACTTGTTAAATAATGCTTCTTTGGGGCTTATTTTAGACGACTGCCGATCCATTGCTAGTTCGTTTGATACGATATCTTTTGCCATCCGTAGGTTAGCTAATAAGGTTGCTCATGAGCTAGCAAGGCTCGGTCTGTTTGTGTCTCATCCGGTTATTTGTTCCTCAAATCCTTCCTCTTCTATTGTTTCTAATTTGTATTTTGATCTGAGAGGTTAATCCAAGGATACCAACCTAGTTGGGATGCTTGATTACTCTTTTTTTTCAATAAATTCATTTTTTTGCGGGCAAAAAAAGAAAAAAGTTTCATAACATTCAATCCAAATTCAGCTTCAGTCTACTTATACCGACCTAACTCTTTACCCATTACTCACTTTTGACAATTAAATTAATTTCAACAATCTAATTTACTTGGATAACATTTTTGCTTTCAACAAAATAAAATATTTTAATTTTAAAATTTCTACTTTAAATAAAACTTAATTTAAAGTTAATCATAGATAATTGTTTTAGTGGCTCCTCTCCAATATTCAAATTTCGATAACTCTAATTTAAATGACTATTAAGTTTGACTTTAGTTGGTATTAACAAAATTAATATTATATTAAGTCAGGCTTAACATGATCCAAGGCTAGGGGTGAACATGGACCGATTCGGTTCAAAAACCGAACCGAAAAAACCGAGCCAAAAAATACTGTGTTTTATAAACCAATCCGATCCAAACTAAATTTTGGTTCGGTTCAATCCAAACCGAACTATTTCGGTTCGGTTCGGTTTGGACTAGCTCGAACCAAAAACATCAACATTTTTTTTTTAAATCAAAATAAAAATTTATATAATTAGTTTGTTTAAAAAAAAAAAATACAAAAAAATTAACTTAAAAAAAAGTAATACTAAATAATACTATTACATCACAATAAAATACTACAATTCTCTTTTTTTTTTTTTTTTAACTCTCAAATTTTAATAACTATAAATTAGCATAAAAAAATTACAATATAAAACTATAAAAAAATATAATGTCTAAAATTCTCTACAATTAGTATATATTAATTTTATAATTAATTTTAATATTTTACCAATTTTTCAGTTTTTCGGTTTTTTCGGTTTTGAACCGAACCAAACCGAACTGAACCAAAGTCCAAACTTTTTCATAACTTAAAATCAAACCGAACCAAACTATGAAATAGATCGGTTCAGTTCGGTTTGGATTTTCGGTTTTTAAACATTGGTTCGATTTTACTCACCCCTATCCAAGACCAGTAACCAAAAAAATAATAATAATAATAATCAAAATGATTTGCAGTTCTGTTATATCAGCAGTTAATTGCTGCGACCACTGTGATAACAATACATACACCGTTGAAATAGTGACAGCAATACAAAGGTCCCAACAAACTTCTAAAGTAACAAATTAACAATGCAGAATAAATTGAAGTGTGATAATAGTCTCAGTTCAGAATTGATGAGAACTACATTTTACTGATATTTTAATTTCATTAATGGCCAAGACTGAAAGGCAATAATAAAAATTAGAAACAAGCCATCAGCACAGCATTGAGCAATATATATTTCAAATAGGACTGACTGTACACTGAGAAAGAAAAACATCCCCACCCTTTTTTTCTTTTTTTTTTTTTTTTTAATGTTTGGCTGTTTTTCCTGTTTCCAAATTGACAAGTTTAGTCTAAGATTTCTCTCTCAGACAACAAACCAAACACTAATCCAGCAATCCATTATTTGCTGGATACATATATAGATATATGGCAACATAAAAATTCCAGACTTCAAAAACAACTTAATTTAACATCAACTAAATTGCCCTTCTCTCTTCGAGAGACAGCAAAACAGCCCCGAATTTCAACATTTTAATTCCCATTCTACACATTTCTAATCAAGTCCAGCTAACAGCAATCGGACTCCCCACAATGTGTTTCCCATCAGACCATTCCAGGCGAGCAAACGCATTCGTATTCGTCGGCATTGAGCTTCCTGCAAACGTAACAGTATAACTCTTTTTCTCCTTTGCTTCACTGAAACTTAAACTTTCAGGCTCTACTGTGATTTTCACACCCTGAAATTGGCCTGAAATTGCTGCCTTATAAGTCCCCGCGCCACCCATATTGGTAAGGGTTCTTGTGTGTTTAACCACATTAGCACCACCATTCGATTTCAAAGTGTCGAAATTGACTGCAAAAGACGGATAATTAAGATCATTCACGCTGTATTTCTTCTTCGGGTCGCAACTGTATCTTCTTCTAGCAAGACTAGTGATCTCCGCCGCAGTGTAATTCAAGGCGCAGAGGAAGTCTAAGTAATCCTCAGCTGTTAAATCGTAAACAAGCCCTGGATTTAGAGCTGAGACAGGATCTACATGGCCTGCACCGTGATCAAATGGGGTGGAATCCTTTCCGGTAGCGCTGTCTTGTAATTTCCGGCCAGTTTTGTATGCTACGTATGATGTGGTCATAAGGGCTGATCTGATAGCCGCAGGGCTCCAATCTGGGTGGACGCCCTTGATCAATGCCGCGAGGCCACTAACATGAGGACAAGACATTGAAGTGCCTGAAATGATATTGAACTCCACGCGCCGGGTGTCTGTTGATAGCCCAGTTGGACCAACTGAACCTGACCATCCTGCTAATATGTTGACACCAGGGGCTATCAGATCCGGCTTCAGGATTTCTGGTGTGATTGAATTGGGCCCTCTTGAGCTAAAAGCTGCAACAACAGGAGATGGCTGAATCCCAACTTTGGTACCTTCAAACAGAATTGTCACAGTTGGTTTTGGATCTGAAAACAAATAACTCTTAATTGCATTCCCATTTTTTTCACCGACGGATGTAGCCGGCAGCAAGTGAGCATCCGCCACTAATTCTTCGCCGTTGGCCGGGGTGTTGGCTAAAACCATCCCTAAACCACCAGCTGCCTTCACCACAGCGCCCTTCTGGACTCTAGCATTAACCCCACGGTCGCACAACACAATTTTCCCGGCGACTTTTTCCGGTATCAAAGAATCCATCATACACAAATTCCCATTAGTGGAATTACTAGCATTACCAGCATAAACAAAAGGCAGAAGCTTTCCCGGTAAAGCACTTCCTCTAAACAGAGAGACACCGGAGTAATTCCGGCCATCCCCCAAACTAACAAAAGCAGGGAAATCACGATCCAATGTTCCAGCCCCCACAGTAGTAATCCATGGTGCTACATTCGATAAGCTAAACGACGTCGGTCCAGCATTCCCAGCTGAGCAAGAGACAAGAATCCCTTTCTCCATAGCTGCAAAAGCTCCAATTGCTACACTGTCTTTATAATACTCCGACATACCGCCGCCGAGAGACATTGAAAGAACATTTACACCATCTTCAATTGCCTTATCCAAGGCTCCCAATATATCAGAACTGAAGCAACCGCCAATCCAGCATACCTTGTACACAGCCACTCTCGCGCGCGTGGCCATCCCACGCGCCGCTCCGGAAGCGAAACCGAAAAGACTGGCGTCTTGAACAACCGATCCGGCGGTGGTGGATGAGGTGTGAGTACCGTGGCCGTCATCGTCTCTCGGCGATTTGGACTCGTTGGATTCGTCAATCGGTCCTAATGTGGCCTCGTAGCCGTTGGCGAAGAATCTCGCCCCGATTAATTTGCGGTTACAATTGGCAGATGTGAAGTTCGTACCAGTTTCGCATTGGCCTTTCCAGGTGCTCGGCACGGGGCCCATTCCGGTGTCGACGAAGCTCTTGCTCTCCGGCCAAACACCGGTGTCTAAAACACCTATAATCACATCACTAACGGAGTCGGACTGGGGGAACAAATCGGCATTTTTGTCGAGTCCGAGAAACTCAGGGGTACGAGTGGTGTGTAACTCGTATCTCAACTCGGGCAACACGGATAAAATCCCTGGTTGGGTTTTGAGCAACTCGGCTTCTTCTTGAGTTAACCGAGTGGAATACCCGTGAATGGCATGCTCGTAGGTGTAAAGCATTTGAGCAGAAGTGGAGACCGATTTGAGAGAGGAGTCGTACCAGTGAGTATGGTGTTGGAAAGTCCCCGGCATATCGGATTTGGACATGTGAACTATGTAAGTCTTCTTCTCCAAATTCGCCGTGGACAAGTGGCAAAAACACAGAAAGAAAAGAATCACGATAGACATCAATGGCTGCTGCTTCATCCTCATGATTTTTTTTTCTTACTGAATCGTTCAAAGAAGGGGAAAATGGAGATAGAATGAAACAGAGACTAGTGTATGACTTTATAATAGAAGAAGATGCTGAGAGAGAGAAGGAGACGGTGAGTTGTGTCGGTTTGTAAAAATTATTGGTTTGATTTGAAAAAAAAAAAAAAAAAGGATAGAGATGATAGGGAGACAGTGTGTGAAATGTGAACAGGAGAAGACGGGAAAAAGGAAATAAAGAAAGAGTAGAGTAGTGTCTGTGTCTGATAAGTTTTTGTTATGTAACGGAAGTACATGAATATAATGGTAGCTTTAGTCACGTGTGTTCCGGCTTTTGTACCATGCTTCTCCATATTTTACTTCTTTTCTCGCTCTCTTTTTCTAATTTTAATTACTATCCTAATAAAAGTAAAGATTAATTTCAGTGAAGAGCTGTATTAAAGTTGGCCCTTGCAATTATGGGAAAGAGTTGAAGAGAGATTGAATCTGACATGTTATGGTTCACGGATACTTGTCTTTAATACTATCACTTGTTTTCTTTTTAAGGTTGTTGAATGTTGGGTTTTACTGTAATTTGTAATTAATATGGCTGTTTTACTCCTCAACAAACTGTGATAATTGCATGCTCACCCTTTTAGAGTATGTGTTAAGCTACTAATACGGGTGTGAGTCTAACATACACTCCTTATTTTTGTCTAAACTTATTAATTTTAATATATATATATATAAATAATATTTAAGGGTACCGTGAATTTGGTCATTTAATCATATTACGTCAAAAACATTTTTATAATATTTCAACAAATTTTTCAACTTGCATATTTCGTACTTTATTTAATAAATTTTCAAAGATTAAACAACAACATCATAATCTCTATATGAAAAGATACGCGTAGATAAAATAATATACTATAATTTAATCATTTAATGATCTTATTGAGTATAATATAAGAAATACCATGATCTCTATATGAAAAGATACGCGTGGATAAAATAATCTATTATAATTTAATCATTTAATGATTTTATTGAGTACAATATAAGAAACAGTAAAAAAATTTAATGAGATTAAATAGATAAATTCAGTTGGTTAAAACATTTTGAAAGTTAAAAGACTTAATGAGTAGAAAATTGAGAAGCTCTTGATATACTAAAGCCCCACAGATATATGCTTTTTATATAATATCAAAAAACAATTAATATTTTTTTTAATATACATCCAATTAATAAAATAGTTTAATGAATAGGGTATACTTCTAAACTTATTAATTTCAAAATAAAATAAATAAAAATATATTAAAAAATATTAATAATTTAGTCATATATTATGCTTATTTTATGGAAACGTTTAAAAAATGAATTCAGTTTTATATCCATAGGATTTCTTATTAAAAGGACGAACTATAATGAATGGGGGAGGGGGAAAGAAAATATCTGCCTCACCAAGAAAAAAGAAAATAAAAATCTGTCACACAGGCTGTGTGACACAGCCGCAGGGGAAGACCAGAAGAGTGGGAAAGCACCAACCTCAGCATTACAGGTATTATTATATAGCATAGTATATAGTAATAATATAGTAATAGAAATAGGATGATGATGGGTGCATGCAATTAAATTTGGATCTTAGTTCATTTAAGTCGCGGGCCCTTTTACTCACATGCTCTAGTTGAATTCTGTAGTTGGTTTTTAATTTAATAAAATTTCAAATAGTCAGGCAAATGATATCCATTTTTACATCATGACCTGTAGAATGAATCAATCATAATAATATCATCCACTGTAAAATAATATAAATACTGCAATTGCTTTTTATAAAAAAAAAAAAAGAAGAAGAAGAAGAAGAAGAAGGTGTGTTTAATAAGAAGATTAAAGAGGAAAAGGAAGAAAATTAGGTAAACCAATGTGAGTATCTAGATTAAACTTGAATTCATATCAATCTTTAGCCATATATTTATCAGCCGTGTTTGATGACTTTCAAGTTTCAACCTCATTAATCATAAAAACGTAGACTCTATTCCAAAGTTAAATAAGTTGTGAAATTTGTGAAAAAGTTATTGATGATAAAAAAAATTAATCCTAGCTTATGCTTAAACACGTGTGTAGTAGTAACATGAATCTCGTTGAAACTCAAGTGCAATGTCCCAACATTTCAGACATATATTAGGAATAAATTTCAAATAGGATTATCTAGAATGTTAATTAACAAAAATTTAAATTCCGGGATTAGTTGGGCAGAGAGATGATTGCCACCAAGTATTCTAACCTGCCACATGATGTGCCTTAATTATTTTGAGTGATACTGCTGCTTCCATTTCCTGCCTACCATTCTCTACATAGCTACATCTTATGATAAAAATTGTATTTTTCTTGTGTTATAAGATATATTTCTTCCAAAATTAACCAAGAGTGAAAACGTACCACTTTATAATCCATATACCTCACCTAAGATATATTTTGATATATTGTAATTGGAAACTTATCTTCCCCGTTTTCTTCTTTTGTTAATTTTCTTTCTCTTGTCTATTACAATTCAATTTAATTTGCAAGAAAATGTTTTTTCTTCTACTTTGTTGTTTGAGGTTTTTGTACGCACGCATCTATCATTCAATGGTGCAAACACGGTTCTCAGTCAATTAAGGTGTCTTGTGTGTATTGATAAGATAAACTTTGCCTAATGTTTCGTATGACTGTAAAAATTTCCTCTTTTTTTTTTTTTTGGTATATAAAACCATGAAGTTATTAGGGTATCTCCAATAGGAATCTCCAAAGGACTACTAAAACTTTTAAGACTCTCATTTTACTATTGAAAATGATATAAGAAACTTCTCAAGTTGAAAATGGGTCCTCAATTAAAGACTCTAAATCCTCAAGAATAGTTCTTTTCTTGTCTTTTCTTTAATTGCTTTAAAAGTTAAGGTAAGAACTTTTGAAGACTCCTTCAAAAAATATTCTCATTGTAGGCGAAAAATTAAAAAGATAAAGTATTTTTCAAACTAATGAAGTGTCACTTGAAAATTTCCATAAATAATCTTTTCATTCGAGAAGCTCTTATATATGAATCCACATCCTTTCAATAGGTTTTTTTAGGTCCAAGCTCATTCAAAATAATTTAGATCGAGATACAGTCGAACCGAAAATCTCTCGGTTAATCCGGCTTGAGCGCTTCCCCTCTAACCTGGTTGGGTGTTCATAACTTTGATGCTGGTATGCAAGGTGAATTAATTTTCTCATGCAAGACACCGCTTTTTTGAGTTGTCTTCGCCTATATTCTCTTTGGCAAGATGACCGTAGAAATTATGCATTGGAAATTTGCAATAGAAGAATAGGATTGGTTAGTGGTTGATTTAGACATTTATGGTGTATGTGGTCCAAAAATTGAGAATTTCAAGAAATGGTCTAATTAGGGAACTATTTTATGTAATATAATATTATAAGAATCTTGTAATTATATATTGGGGTTTGAAGTTACAAAAGACAAAACAAGCTGAAAGGAACAGTGTTTTGCAAGAAGCCGAAAATGTGGGTGTGGCCGTTGATATGCTCCTGATCTCATTCCCACTGTAATGGCAAAACTCATCCTGAACACTTCAACTTTTATAATTTTTATAATTGGTTTCTTAATTAATGTTTTAAGATACTGGGTACTTGATCTATATGGTTTGATATTATTAGCTGTAAATTTGGCTTATTTTTCTCTCGTGGGTTTTAGTATCCATTGACTGATACGTAATATAATTTTTATAGACACATGAGATTAAATCGGAGATATAATTCATATACGTAATTATTGCATGACTGTATAAAAAGTATGATTTAGATGTTTTTAGTAAATACTAAAAAGTCTTATACTTTTTTTAAAAATCATATAACATATTAATTAACAGGTATTAGATTCTACGTAAGATAAAAATTTCAAGTTTACAACTAATAATATCAAACAGCAAAAACAAGTAATTAATGCATTGAAAAAATGATAAGTGGATCAATTGGAAAAACAATAAAGCTTTTTAGGCTTAGGATGTCTTTTACCCACCCTCCTTTAAGATAAAGATGCATATGTATATAACTTCACAATGACACTCACAGTTTCCACTCCCACATTTTTTATTAAATGCAAAACTCCAAAAGTCATGAAATCATATGAAATTTCTGTTCCATTCTCAATTATTGAGACCAAGGACCTGGCTACACGTAGTATTAATTTGACAAGGGAAAAAAAAAACAATTAAAAAATATTTGTATATTTAATAAAAATGAAAATCATGGACCAGCTGGTTCTTAAAAAGAAGTGCAGCATTAAAATAATTTGTGTGTCTTGTGGTGTTGAGATCTTTCTCCTAATTAAGCTATTGTAAGAAAGAAAAGAAAATTTGGTTAACTGAATTAAGCTCATGTGGAGACATCAATCAATCAATCAAACAAGTGGGAAAATTGCATGCATGATTACCAATGATGGCGACCTCACATTTATCATCTTCAACTTTTTACTTACTGTTTTTGTGCTCGGCTCAGGCATGCAAATCAAGCTGCTGCCTTTTCTTCTTTTTTTACTTGGGACATATTGCTTTCCTGCTCGCAGGGGAAATAAGAGCTAAGTGCTTTCTTACGCTATGGTGAACAAAAAAAATAAAATTTTGCATATAGTTTTGTTTGGAAACATTAGTAATTTGTAAAAAATTGATGAATTTTTCATGTCATTTACAATTAGAATGGCAATATAAAAAATTGTCATATCTCTTTTTATAGCTGTTGATAATTTATGATTTCATCGAATATTTGTTTTTGTGCCCAATAAGTTTTTGGATGGAAGTATAAATTACACAATTTCTTTTTATATATCAAAATTCGACCTCATATAATGGTGAGATGGTGTAAAAATACATCGTATATGTAGATATTTACTTTTGTCTCTTGCTAATTAAAGCTATTTTGAAAACTAGAAATCTCAGGTCTTTAGACTATAAATGTTAAGCTGGAATTTTGATATATGAAATGAAGTTTGATTGAAAAATGAGGCATCTACCTATTTAAAATTATTTTGAATATTAAAAATCTCAGCCTTTTAAACTTGAAATGTTAAGTTGAAATTTTGATATATGAAATAAACTTTGATTTGAAATATGAGGTATCTATTGATGGTTTATCAATCTAAAACTAGCGATGAGATTCAAAATTAAAAGATGAAAAATTTAATTTTTGTGGCTTAATTATGTTCATCTCCAATATGAATTAGAAAATCGAACAAGTTGGAGTGTTAGTGAAATTAGATTCAAATGTAATGAAGTGACACTTCAACTTAGATTTTTTATTTTTTCCTATTAGTGTTGTCGGAGTTTCAATTGATAGACATTTCTACCTATATATATATTTTTTTCTATTACTGTTATAAGAGTTTTTATTGATATAACGATAAAAAAAAAGTAATATATACATCCTTTTGTAGCTTTGATTGGTTTAAAATAGTCTTTATATCCTTAATCTTTTTTTTTTTTTTGACCCTATTTAGTTTAACTGTTAGCTAATAACTATTGCTGTTAGCTATTTGTTGTTCATAGTAACTGTTTGTTGTTGCAGTAAATTGTTAGCTGTTAACTAATTGATTAGTAGTGTTGGATAAACTTATAATTAGTTGTTGCTGTTAAAATGTAAAAAGATTAATATAGACATATATTTTATACCAGTAGATAATAATTATACAAAAATAAAAATATTATATAAATATTAGTAAAAATAATTACATAATTTGATAATTTAAAAGTAATTTTAACTTATTATGCAATTCAAAAATTATTATTTGTTGGAATTTTTTTACCGGAAATCAACCGATAAGAGTGGAAGAACGCGTTGATTTCCTCAAATCCGTGCCCAGAAGCTAATAAAGTGGAAATCAAAAACCAAAATCAATAAGAGGAAAATTGGATTCTCACCAATATATCTTTTAAAGAGATAGCTGCAGAAATCAAAACTGAGAGATAGCTGCAGAAATCAAAACTGAGTTCTTCCACCGTCACGTACACGAACGGCTATTGAATTTAAACCCGTGCTAGCGGAATGAAAGCTTAAGAAGAGAAGAAATGAGATCAAGTGGTATCTCTTTCTTACCAAAAGAAAAGAAAGGATAAGTATTAAAGAAGCAAAAAACAATTTTTCTACTTCTTCTCCTTTTATCCAAAAGAAGCAAAGTCCAATTTTGCTATCTTTTAGTCAAAAGGGTGGCTCATCATCTTCATCCAAAAGGATGACTCACCATCTTTATCCCATAAATTCGGTCCATCCATATAATTTCATGTGGGCTTTTCCTTTCAAGCCCAAGTTCATTTTAATTCATTAGTTTTATTTAATTTCAAATGTAACTTTAATTCAACATGTATGCTTATATATTATACTATATAATATATTTCATACATTTAAATTAAAATCAATTTGACCTATTAATTTAACCAAAAAAATAAATTAGACTTTCATAAAATTAATTACATGTAAAATATTTCCACCTAGGAAACAGTCTCATAAATTAATTCATTGAATTAATTATGAGAAGGCCTAAATAAATATTAATTATATTATTTTCATCAATCCAATTGATGTATATAATATAATTAATAGACCTCTCTCTCTTCAGCGTGTACACTCCAAGTACACACTAAATCCATTTAGTTTAAGTTCAGACGTTCAATGTGTACGATCCTGTGCGCCCGTCTTTATGTTGGCAGTGGGCCTTTGGCTCACAGACTGCAGGCGAGCTCTAGCAAGCCACTGCAGCCCACAATTAAGACGGAGATAGCAGTCAAACTGGAACGGTAACCCTGTAGTTTAAACTCGTATATCCCATGTCATTGATATCGGTGTCCAATATAGAGGCATGGATTGATCATCCTCTATTGTGTCTGGATATTTATTTGATCCTGAATAAACTGATACTCACAAACAAGTTTCAACTTGTTTGGGTGTGGCCACACTCTTATCAGTTACATTCATCAAGAGGCCGGTGATATCTTCTTAGTGGGCTACTGAGTCACATTCCCTTCTGCATATCCATAGCATTGCTATGTTCACTGACATACCCGAACGTACCCATACTTGGCACCCTTTTACAGGCCCGTTAGGCATACACCAAAGTATACCACTTCACATGCAGCACCATCATATGGTCAGGTCAAAGGATCCATACAAGTACGACACGAGAATTACTTGTGATACTATACCATGTGGATTTCTCGTTTGGTGGATGTATCCAATACCATGCCCCTTTGCATGTACTCATTAACTTGGTTGACATCCCATGTTCAATGACCGCTAAGATACCACCATTCAACCAGGTTAATGATAGTCTTTAGTTCCATTCATTTCCTTGATTTGAACAGACTACGGATGACTTTATGGTCATATCTCTTTCCCTATTCATGGTCCTATTACCAAGTGCATTACACTTGACAACATGGATATGGATATATCCATTGGATACTCTATTTAAAACATAGCACAAGATATATAATAAATAGATTGATGCCTTTATTTAATAACACAAATTGTATAATACATATATCTCACATCAAAGTACAAATGTATGATATAAATACAAGGACCAATACCTCGGGACTAGGGCATATCCAACAATCTTCCACTAGCACTAGTACCAACTAGGTATGGGCCTAATCCCTATAGATCTAATATGACCCTCGTGCTTTGGCTGAGCCAGCGCCTTGGTGAAGGGATCTGCTACATTTTTCTCGGTGTCCACTCTGTGTAATGAAATGTCAACCCTCTTGGCGATTTCTCGTATGAGGTGAAACTTCCTGAGTACGTGCTTCGAGTTTTTATGTGACCGGGGCTTCTTAGCTTGTGCAACAGCCCTATTGTTGTCACAGAAGATATCAACCGGATCCTGGATAGTTGACACTACCCCCAATTCAGTGATAAACTTCTTAATCCATACAACTTCCTTAGCTGTATGTGCAATGTACTCAACTTCTGTGATAGAATCCACGATGGTCGATTGCTTAGAGCTTCTCCAGCTAACAACACCACCATTAAGCATGAATACATACCCAAACTGCGACTGATATTCATCCTGGTTGGTCTGGAAGCTTGCATCAGTGTACCCAGTAACTGACAGCTCTTCCTGACCTCCATACACCAAGAGGCTATCCTTAGTCCGGTTAAGCTACTTCATAATTGCTTTGACAGTCTTCCAGTGATCCTCGCCGGGATCCTGCTGGTATCGACTCGTCATACTTAATGTAAAGGCGACATCAGGTCTCGTACATAGCATGGAGTACATGATTGATCCAATAGTTGATGCATATGGGACCAACTTCATGTTCTCCCTGTCCTGCCTTGTTTTAGGACAGTTCTTCTTACTAAGTTTCAGCCCATGGCTCATCAGTAAGAAACCTTTCTTGGCCTGATCCATGCTGAATCTTTTCAAAACTTTGTCTATGTACTTGGCCTGACTTAGGCATAGAAGCCGATTAGGTCTATCCTTGTAGATCCTGATCCCTATGTCGTCTCAGCCTCACTTAAGTCCTTCATTGCGAAGCACTTACACAACTACTGCTTTACACCTTGCAGTGTTGGTATGTCGCTTCCAATCAGAAAGATGTCATCCACATATAATACTAGGGATGTTACAATGCTCCCACTAATCTTCTTATACACACAAGGCTCATCTTGATTATGTATGAAGCCGTATTCCTTTATGGCCTCATTGAATCTAAGATTCCAACTCCTGGATGCTTGCTTCAATCCATAAATGGACCTTTGAAGCTTGCACATTTTTTCAGGATTCTTTGGATCGACAAAACCCTCATGCTGTGTCATGTACACATCCTCGAGTAGCTTTTCATTAAGGAAAGCGGTTTTGACATCCATCTGCCAGACCTCATAGTCGCACCAAGCTATGGCCAGCAGGATCCTTATGGATTAATAAATATAAATTTAAAAAAAATGTGAAACTAGCATAAATAAATTAATTTGAATAATTGATATCGCTTAGTTTTTCAATATTTATAAATATAAAAAAATTTCATAAAAAAATCTACATATTATATAAAAGCATATTTTATTATTTTGGAAATGTTAAATTTGTAAAAGCGAAATAATTATAAAAAATTTTTCATGAAAAGTTATAATCAAGAGCTTTTCATGAAAAATTATTATTATTTATGCAAAACAGTTAAAAGCTGTTGTTTAATAAATCTAACCAAATACTAAGGATTTGTTTAGTATAGTTGTTAGCTAATAGCTGATGATGTTAGCTATTTGCTATTCATATTAGTTGTTTGTTGTTAGCTAATTAATTGATAGTACTTGATAAATTTATGATTAGCTGTTGTTATTAAAATGTAAAAAGACTAATATATATATATATATGTATTTTATATTATTATACAATAATTATAAAAAAATAATAATAGTACATAAATATTAGTAAAAAATAATTACATAATTAGATAATTTAAAAATAATTTTAATTTATTATATAATTAAAAAAATTATTATTGTCATTAAATAGCGACTTGATAAGTGTATAAAAATAATTTAAATTATAGTTCCATCTACGTAAAATATATCAAAATGAAATATTTTTAATTTTTGACTAAATTAATATATATAAATTTAAAAAAATGTGAAACTATCCTAAAATTAATTAATTTAAGAAATTAATCTCGCTTAATTTTTTAATATTTATAGATATAAAAAAATCTACAAATTTATATAAAAGTATAATTTATTATTTTGGAAAGGTTAAATTTGTAAAAGCCAAATAATTATAAATTTTTGTTTTTGTAAAAAACTCTAAAAATAAGCTTTTCTTGAAATCTACTTTTTCCTGCGTAATAGCTAAAAACTGTTGTTTAAAAAATTTAACCAAACACTGAGAGGATGTTTGTTTAGGTGGATAGAAGGTGGGATATGGATTTCTTATCCGTATCCCACCTCTATCCACCATTTGTTTTCATTTAGTTGGGATAGGAATAAAGAAATTTATCCCCCTCTTATCCCAAATCTCAATCTCAACCTCCCCATGTATTATTTATGTGGGATAAAATTTTTTGCTTTTGTGACCCATTTGTCCCTCATTTTCTCATCTTTTCTCCATTTGTCCCTTCTTTTCTCATCTTTTCTTCATTTGTCCCTTCTTTTCTCCTTTTCTCATTTGTTTTATTGTTTTTATCATGGTTTTCAGACCCGAACTGATCATCGAACCAGTGAATGGATGGATTCATGGATTTTGGATTAAACCGAAATAAACCGGAATCGAACCGGATTTAATAAATATATTAAAATATTAATATATTTTTATTTTTATATTTATAATTTATGAAAATTTGAATATTTTTATTATACTTATTTAAGTTTAAGCATTTCAAACACAATATAGTAATTAAAAAAACTCAATTTATGAAATATAGTTTTTATAGTTACAATTAAATATCAATTTAATTTAAAATAATTAAAAAATACAAACTATATTTTATTTTAATTAAAAACACCTCAAAATAATAACTTAAATTTTATATTTAAATAATTTAAAAAAAAATAGTCTGGTCGAACCGAAAAACCGGTCCGGTTCACAGTTTTCCGGTTCGACCGGCTGGTCCGACAGAAAGTTGAACAGTTGTTTACCAAAGTGAAAACCGGATAGAAACCGACCGGTCTGACCTCCGGTTCCGTTCGAATCCGGTCCTACCGGCCGGTGCGGTCCGGTTTCACAACTATGGTTTTTATCTTTTTTGTACTCTTTTATGTATACAATTTCGTTTTGTGAAAAATGATTAATTGTTTCTATGCTAACTTATTTTAACAAAATTTGTTGTGCCATGATTTTCTTAATAGACCAATTTTTATTTTTGACATAAGTAATATATATTTTATTATTTTTAACATGTTTAGGGGTAATATCGTCAATTATATTGATTTATCCCTATCCCTATCCAACATATCTTATATTATCCCTATCTCACTTTTAACTTTTATCCCAATCCTTTATCTCTATCCCTATCCCTATCAAATGTCAAATGTCCCGCGAGTGTTCTATTTTTTGGGGTAAAAAGTTAAAAACTGCCCCAAAAAGCAGAAATAAACACCTCTAATTTTTCTCTTTTCCAGAAGCAAAAAGGTAAAAACTGCTGTCCGAAACGAAAAAAAAAAAAAAAAAACTGCATATGTGAAAACCGAAATTGTTATCTCCACACCAGGCAAGCATGTCGTGGCTAGCTATGGGCTGGACAGTTTTCAAAGTCCATGCAATGGAAGGTAACTTGATCAATTTGTCATCCCCCAACCCCAAAATTGGGTCTGGCGAAATTGCCTTCAGCATCTCCTCCTCCATAACGGGTTTCAAATCAGAACAAGAACTTGAAAAACAAGAAAAAAAATGGTTCTATCCTTGGTCTCTATTCATTCGAATCACAGCAAAAACAGAGAAAAACATTGCTATATCTTCTTATACTCGAATTCCTGTCATCTTGCTCAGTGGTTCAGTACCTCCACTGACTCAACTAGCGCCGAGTTCCCGGAAGGCAACGCATATGATATTTTAGGAATTTCGGAGACCAGCTCATTCGCCGAAATCAAAGCCTCCTTTCGGAAACTAGCCAAAGAAACTCACCCGGACCTCGCCGATTCGAAGAATGATTTATCCGCCTCTCAACGTTTCATTCAAATCCTCGCTGCCTATGAGGTACTCTCTATACAAATTGACTCTTAATTTTTAATTAGTGCAGATTGTAGGCTTGCATTCCAAATGCAGATTGTAGGCTTGCATTCCAAATGCAGATAGTCTGCAAACTGACAGTGATTGACTTATGTACTTAGCTCTCTTAGTTATTTAGCTGCGCTTAATTAGTTTCCAAATCTAAAATTCAATTGAGAACAGCGAACTCTCAAATGCGTGCCCATTTCTCTTCCAGTAAGATGTTGCATAAAATTACATCCCTTATTCTTTGCTTCGAGCAATTAGAACTCTATGTCTCTGGAGCATAAGTATACTCAACGGAGGAAGTAATTTAGGAATGCGTGTTAAATGCAAAAAAATGCATGTTTTATTGGTGATATTATTGGTAGTTGTCTTGTATTTTGATTACTAGTGTAATCAATGTGTAATTATGAACTGCAGATACTTTCAGATACGGTGAGGAGAGCTCACTATGATCAGTACCTAATGTCTCAGAGAAAAGTCATGAAAAAAAATTCTAGAGAAAGTTCAAAGTTGTATGTGTATAGATCCCAAATGACTACTTGTAAAGATATGGAAGTTGTTGAATGGTTGAAGTGGTATAGATTGGCTATAAATGACATTTTGTTAGACAAGAAAGTGGCTGTTGGAACTGGTTATTTTGACGTGCTTGAAGCTGATTTTTATTCAGCTATACATGCAGCTTATTATGGCCCTAGAATTGAGTCTATGGATCTTCTACCTGATCGGTTTGAGGCAGAGGAAAGGTCTGTCTATGAGACTCCAGAAGTTCTGCACTTGGTTTCGGGGCGTGATGTTTTTGGAATGGTCTGCCTTGCCAATAATATTCCAGAACTGTATTCTGCTTGCACCAAACAATTAAAATCTTCTAAATCTATTGGTTTGGACATCTGTCAACCTATTGCAAAGTCACACATTGTCAAGGATTCTAATGAAGCAAATGACATTGAATTTTCTCGGATGCATGCCAAGAATTTAAGTCACGCATCAGATGCATATAAAGATTTGGAATTGCATATCGACGGAAAGTTAGTTGCTGTTGCCACTAGAGTTCCTCCAAGAAGCCAATATAATGGAATTGAAAATGAGAATGCTCAAGATCAAATACAGGTTTTTCTGAATTCAGATAATAATCCGACACATATCAGAAGAGATATTTCCCAGGATTGGATTTTGGGTGGTGCAGTGGGGCTGAAGATTCCATTGGGAACTATAATGGGATTGGGCACCAGTCCGGAAGAAGCTTCATGCTTTGTCTATGATAGGAGTGGTACAAAAACACATGTCTTAATGAAACATAGAACACTGCTGGTTTGTATTTGTCCTCTTGTCTAAAACCCTTTTTGGTTCTAGATTATTCAGATACTCATTGGGCTTCGATACATATTCTTCCTTTTGATATCTATGTTGTATTTTGCTGTTAGTTTACTTGGAATGTTACAGAGTGCTAAAGGTCCTGCATGATCTAAATTGTTACGGAATGGGATATACTTCACAACAAAATGTAATGTTGGACCATCTGCTTTTGGGCTTTAGCTACAGTGAAGATAAACAGTTTTTCTGCTGTCTCATATATCTTCACCTTTCTTATTACATTAATTATAAGAAAAATAACTGAAATAGAACTAAATTGTTTATATTCTTTATTGTCTTCTTTTAAAAACCATTTGCATATCACATATTTTTCACTTTTCCTTCCTCTTACTTACAGGTATTTTTATCTACACATGTAGTTCTTGCTTAAGCTTTAATGATGATGTTCCATCTTTGGTGAAGTTTACTTTAATAGATTTTACAAATTTTCGGTGATATTTTCAGTAGCATGTTCCAATTCCTTGTATCCTGGGATAATTTTATCCAGGAGGCTATAGAGATATAAGCCCTTTTTGCTGTTTCAAGTCATTATTTTTGTATGCAATAATCGTTCATGACTATATTTGAATGTGTCTGAGTGTCGGATGGCCTATATTTATAATTTTGATTCAAAATTTCAGGTAAAGCATCTGCATTGGTATGCCATAGGAGATAAAGTTTCAGTTTGTGAATGTAGGTGCAGTAAAGCTCAATTACCACCAAGCAGGTAAGCAGCACAATTCAAAATATTCAATTAACGCGTTAATTATTGGTGATAATTATGATGCACGGCCATAAACCTCACTTCATTGGTTTTTCAATTGCGTAATTTGAAATTTTTGCTCCCCCTTGTATTGCCTCTTCTGGAGTATGTTCTCTGGAAGAGGAGGGATGGGGATAGAATTATATTGTGGTTTATGTATATTCTGAAATTTGCTAAAAAGTAAACTGTTGTGCCTTTTGTTTTGTTTTCTCCCCCGTTTCCCTTGGTGAGCTGCATTGAGTCAGTTGAAAGTGTTCTTAGTTCGCATATATTCTAGTAATAGGGGTGTCAATGGTTGATAATCAGTTTACGAGCAATATTTAGATTCCAATTCCAATATATTGGAATAGGTTAATTGTTTCAGTTTGAGCCATTAACTTATTTCAAAACAAATTAGAGTACTAATTTGCTGAAATTCAAGTAAATTATATATAAATGATAGGAAATGGAAACTCAAATAGAGGAATAACAAAGAAAATAACCTTATATTGATGAACCCCTGGTATAATATTCAAAACTAGAACACAAACAAGCTAAGGGTATAGATAATTAATATGAACAAAGAACACACTCTTTGCTCCCACAGGGCAGTGCCCCTTCCCAACACTAGGCTGAGACCCCAAAATATTCAAATACTCAAAAGGCTGCCTTCTCCTCTTCACTAACTCTCCTTATATACTCACTTAAGAGACCTAGACAAGTGTCTCCTTATTTAAATACCTATACTACCCTTCACTCTAACCCAACTCTAACATAAAACTTAACATGTTAAATACATTTTTACGATTTATGTCAGTGTCTATGTATGTCTATATGATATATATACTAAATAACTCTTGGTTTTGATTAACCATTGGTTTTCAGAATTAAGAACCTGAACTTACACCATTGATTGGTTAACCGAAATTTTCAGGCCGGGTGCAGTTCTTTTACAAAATAAAAAATAAAAAACTTTTTTGCATTGTTTTAATTATTTGGCATTCTGGATTGTATTTTTAATCTAGTGGAGACTGATCTGTACTATTCATATATCGCTACAGATATTGGCTGTTTGAGCCTCGTTGTGACCTGCATGATACCGGTGGTTGGTATGTTGAAACATTTGGTAGAGATAAGAAAAGTCGAACAGTCCCATCTCAAAGGCATTGGGATGGATTTGATGGAAGCGAACAGTATGACAAGTAAGCCTGTGACGTAAGCTTTTCGAAAATTTGAAAAAAGGAAAAAGAATAAAAAAGGGATTAGGTCTATTTACGATTGTAGAAAATGAACTTAAGAAAAATCTAATTTATTTTCTTATCTTGTCCGATTTAATACTTGTTATTTTTGGCAACCAATTTCAACTGCGATATGCGCCATGTACAGAAAGCTGAAAAGATTAATGTCAAATGCAGATGCAGTAACAAGTATCACATCTAAAATGATTCCCGTACTATTATTCATCACTGGTGAAACCTAATTCAATTAGTCATAGATATGCGAGTTTATTCATTATCTTTAGAAGTTGGCTTTAGCTATCAATAAGGAATCCTATTTATGCTATCTAAATCTATTACAAGTAATTTGATTTACATCAACTGATATTTAAATGACCTACCCTGTCTGTTCAAAATATTTGTCTTAGTGGTGTTGGTACTGGGTTTTAGTTACTAAAGAGCCAAAAATGTGCACAAAGTGGATGCATGTGCATTAACATATTACAATTTACACAGTGTTACAACTCTCTGGTTCCATGAACTGTTGAAGCACCCAAGGTAGCCATACTGTTGTGTGTTGCACATAAAATATTTGAATTCCTATAATTCTCTGAACGTGTTTCTTTTATCATTTATGTTCACAGGAGGCTCCATCCCGCTATGTACGTTCTTGCTCTTGCATATAGGGCTTTAGATCTTGAAGACATTAAAAGAAGGAAAAGAACATACAGGCATATTGTTGAAGGTCAACTGTTTAGGTTTCTCCATTGGTGCAAGAAAATTGTTTAGGAGTTTCTCTTTCATGGTATCTCTCTGCCCTTGTTAAGTGCCTTGTTTATGATGTCGAACAATAATTGTTTTGGTGCACTGCAAATTAATGGGTCAAACCAATTGTGGTAGCAGGTATCTTTACTCTCTCCACAGGACTCTTGGACATCTAGATTGAGAAACCTTCAGGATTACATGGAGAGCCATTTGGTTTGTTAATTCAGGCACTGTATACTCCTTGCGTACAGGATGGTGAAATTATTTGTTTCCAAGGTTGAAGAATAAGCTAAGAATCTGAGTTTAGTGTCGATTTGTCAAATATGATGTGGGATCGCTGGGTATTTCTTGGAAAACTATCCTTCTGGATCCTGTTATTACAGGTGACTTGCGCGGAATGTGGCCGATATACAATCTCAGTTAATGCTGTTAACTTGATCTACAAAGATGCCACACTGGATTTTTTGGGGGCATTATGTTTCCGTTGTATAAGCACTTCTATCCCAAAGAGCATATTGTCTTGCTGATTTATGTGTCACATGTTCTTGAAGTTATTCTGTGGCGTGGGAGAGAGGTGAAGTTCCTGAATCTTCTGTAATGTATTCATGTAAATATATTTTTATTTTTTGTCAGTTTCTTTAAATGCAGCATCAATGTTGGCTCTTTCCTGAATCTTGTGTAATATAATCATGTAAACATATTTTTATTTTTTGTCAGTTTCTTCAAATGCAGCATCAATATTGGCTCTTTGCTGCTTAATATGTCAGTCTTGTGTTTCTTGTCAAAATAAACAGCAGACCAAATAAAGAGCTATATTTTCTTTTCCATTATTGCGTCTTATCAGTTGTAGAACGTGGCATGTTGTACTCCTTGAAGTCAATCACGATAATAGTGTTGATATTCCCTGCATAAGAATTTAAATTCTTTCTTCTGTAGGTTGTAGTAGTTGTATTTTTCAAAGTGTAATTAGTTCCTTGAACATAAAGGGATAGAACTTAGATAGATATACTTGTGCTTGATGGAGCACAACTACATATCAATGTAATTGGGACGAACTGAAGCTCTTCCTTTTTTTAGAACTTCTATTCATTTGTCAAGTAAATCTTCCCATTTGCAATATTGCCCACCTGCTAATGCACGATAATATCTATCTCTGCAGTAGACTGGTCTTCCATCAGCTGCCTTGGCAGCTGCTGCTGCCAAATCATCATCAGCCTTGACATCCAGTGGCAAACGGAGTAATTCCTCTTTTCTTCAACATGTGAAAGAAACTGTGAGGATCAAAACTAGAATGGACAAAAGGTAGTTGGCATCTTTGTTTTATAGTCATTACCTAATGTTATACTGTGTGTTGATACTTGAAGCTGTATCCTCTGATGGGCTCTCTTTCGGGGACAAGGTGTTTTGAAAGAAATCTTGGACTGGAGTGGCAAATATAAATAGAAATACTGATGTAACTAGTAATGCACCTGTACCAACTAGTGTCTGTTTCAGCAACTTGATGACTGGTTTAACCTGAAGGCATGAAATGACCATATGAATCCCATTTGAACTAAAAATCTTCATTTATTATCTTCTCAGTGGTACAATATAGTTTGATGGCTTGGTATCATATCTTCCATGAATGCATTATTATTGTGTGCATATCCCTTGGATGTATGGATTCTGGCCTTAATCTTATAAAACAGTTACTTTCACTGAATCCTTTCTTTATTCTCTTTTCCGGTGTTACATAGTGATTGCATCTGTTTCATATATAATTTGCCTAGTTTAGAGCATAATGTTTAGTTATTCTATTTTGCTTATGTTTGATTGATCATATGTACTCATACCTTGTAAGATCCCAAAAGTCTATCACGAGCCAGGACCTGCCATGAAGAAAAAAATGTTTTTAGTTGATAGTTCATGACGTCAGTCTAACACAGAAATAGCTGCTTATGTATGGCATAGTTTTTGAGTCTGCAAAAGCAGAACAAAAGAGAATCTATATCTTCTTTTGAAATCATCACATCTGTTCTGGGGCTTTACATTAGACCAACTCTACTGGAACAAGCTGCAAATATTAAGGGATTCTGGTACAGATTTATTCGTTTAGTACTTCATTTTTCCTTTTAATTAAGATGAGGACAGATTTTACTGGTTTGACATTACATCTTAGTTTAAATAGAAGTAACTTGAGTTAGTGCCATCAGGATGATGGATAGAGAACATTTTGGCTGCCAGTTGGTTTGATTGTGGGAAATATGAAGTTGAGTATTTACTTGTCTATACATCAATTGTAATGACCCGAAATTTTAATATCTCAAAATATACACACACACACACGCATTCTGCATACATCATTGTTTGAGAAAAGAAAATCATATGAGACAGGGTGCTACCTCTGGCGGCTTTACCCACATTTGTCCATCGTACCATCCACTCTCTTCATATGGTATTACTGCTGATAGGAGTCTGTCTCCAACATAACTCCACCCCTTAAACATGCATGCTGAAATGAGTCGATACTTCGAAAAGTTGTTTGGCAGTTAAAATTAAGGTGATAACTGCTAATATGCACTACATTCATTTGATGTAATAAACAGATGTACTGTATAGTAGATACACAAATATAAGAGGCTTCCATCCTTTTTCTTTCAGTCATTCTCTGATTGCTTTCATTATGTCATGCATGATTAGTTGCATCATATAGTTTATACAGAAGACTATTTCTTAGAAGATTTGGTGGATTTGTGAGAGTATCTATTTGGCATATGGTTATTGCAGTTGAGTTTACTGGTATTCCTTGATCAATTGAATCGTGTGGTGCCTGTACTATGCATGAAGTTGTGAACTGGATATGTTGTACGAAAACCAGCTTCTGTTTTCATCAATATTATCCAGGAGATCAACTTCATCACAACCTATAGGTGTTGCAGGTTTGTATACGTAATGAAGTTCAATTTACTGGAAGTTTGTTATGATTTTGAGTTAAGGATCGAGTCACAGGACGATGAACTGGTAAATCTTGTTCAAATAACATCGATTTTCCCTTTCTCCTTTTTGTGTGCTTTGGTCTACCTATTTTGAAATAAACTCAGCTCTAAGGGAGACTAAAACCTCAGAACTCGTTAGTAGGGAGAGAGCTCCGAATCTCTAGATCTCGTTAGAGAGAACTCTGAATCTCACTGTTTTTATTGAATAATTGCTTAACTTTTATTAATTAGAAAACTCCCTTTTATAAGGGTACAAAGCGAGACTAACAAGGAAATAAACTTCTAATCTAAATAGGACTTCTAAATAGAAATAGGAAATAATACTAACTCTACCAAATCTGTAATTAGGAATAAAACTATTTAAGAATAAGGTATTAAAAGAGAACTAATTCCTAATCTAATTAGGAATAATCCGTTCCTAACAAAGTTCCAAAACCTTTGTTTCTGTCCAGTGTGGCTCTACTGCCTTCCTTTTTTTTATAGGCTGATGAGGTATATAGAGCTTAAATTGTGTCTATCTCGTTGATTTGTCCTAGATAGGTGGAGTTAGATATGTAGAATAAGCTCTGTACATGCATCTTGATTCTGTACACAAGATTTGAACTTTCATGTTACGATATGCTCTTTTGGAAACAGAGTGATAAAAAGATTTAAACTATAGACTGGTAGGCTTATTGTACACGTTCCCTGGTAAGTTTTAATGTTAAAATCATGGTTCTATAATCTGAATCAAGTATAGAGCAAGAGTTGTCGAGTATTATGGTACCAACGTACAGCTTTCGATTTGATGTATCATTCTCATAAGGAATTTTCTCTTAACAAGAGAATGCAACTTCATGAATCAACTCATATCTATGGTCATGGTACAAGCACTAGTCATCAAGTAACTGAATTGGTTTCACCGAAAGAGAAAAAGAAATGGATTATGATGATCATATTCATACCAGATAAATTCTTAGGACGATTAATGATACAATGAGTAGAGTTCCTGTTCCAGCAGCCAGCACAAATCTTAATGGCTCCTGCAAATTTGTAGTAGATGATATAGTTGTAGTTAGATGCAATTGAAGTCTTTCTGTAATGGAAACATGTCTGGCTTTACGGGATGTCTAACATATGATATTATTGGCCATCTGATTATTGGTAATTGATTTCCAAAAAGTTTAATTATCTTCAGATGTGAGAGCTTTAGCTTGAGGTGGCTGTTTTCTTTCTTTTTTTAATGCCATAGACAATCTTTTCAGATCTATTGTAGATGAAGCCAGTCGTATAATCCATATAGCATATGAATTGACATATATTTGCGAGGGGTTTCTTATCTTACCCTTCCAGGATTGAAACTTGCAGCGGCAATTGGAATTCCCAGAATTGTGAAGGTTGCTAAAGAAAGACCTCCAAGACGAAGAAAGAGTTCTCCTGGATCCAATTCACCCCAAGAATACAACACTCCATCTTTCAGAGATTCATACTCGTTCACCTATCAGTCTCAGAAATAAGTCATGTGAGTATGAATGAGGTAACTTTTCTTTCTAGAAATCGTCTAATAAATAAAGTAGAATGTCTTAAGTTCAACAGTGCCCTTAATCCACCATCTACTATCCTCATTTGAATTATATGTCCTCGCTAGTTAACTTATTTGACGGATACATATTTGGCTATGTCATTTACGTGTGTGGAAGTGTACAAGAATTTACCTACATATACATATATTCCACAGGTGAATGTCAATTAGAGAAATCATTCACACTGGCTTCTATAAGTAGGTTTTTTATTTAGTGCAGAGTAAATAAATGTGGAGTAGACATACAGGTCTTTGTTCAAAAGGGACCTCAATCTCCATGCCAGGATCCCAGCTTCGGCTGGGGAAGCTGCTTCTACCCCCATCTTTCTCATCCTTGAGGGCCTTGACTGTAATAGTTGAAAATGGTTTGTGTTTCAGAGCTGGATGGTATTTAATGATCCATGATCCGTAGCTTGGAAGTAGTTTGATTTGCCTAGTAGGACTATGGATTAAAGAGCAGTACACATTTTGTCTCAGCATCTAATTCAGCTAACTGAATTGTTCAGCAGAAACTTCCCCTTTCAGCTTGCGTATGGCAAGTCTTAGAAGTTCTATCTTAGAGCTGATGGCTGTTTATTACTTTCTGACCATGTGGAGGAAAACCAAAGCTGAATCACTTTTAGTTATTTCTTTTAAGTAGAGGATTGTTAACTAAGACCATTAACATTTTGATTACCGTGGTTGACAGAACTCTTAATTGGCATTTTGTTAGTGGTCCTATTAGATTGTGGATGTGGTAATGCCTTCTGTCCACGTGTCTTTCTTCATTTCCATGAAAATTTGAGGACCTTTAGGTTCTATATTTGTATGTGGTTGGAAGGAGAAAGGGGGTGGGGTTGGAGGAGGACTCTACGTGGCTGCTTTTACTTTGCACGCTATATTGTGTGTACTTCTCAAGTTTCCACGGGTTTGATTATCATTTTTGTAAAAAAAGATTTTGAAAGAAATATAGGCAAAACTCATCTTTGAAGGTCTGAATTTTCTAAAAAAATCGTTCTATTAGTTTCTTATGTATTGGGGTAAAATTATATCAATGACCCATACCACAATTAACATCGTGTCCCTTACCTATTTTTTAACTTAAAAATCCCTGAATTTTGCATTACTAATGGAAGTTTGTCCAAAAAAAAAAAAAAAAAAATTAACGAATTAATAACTTTGGCAAGATGCATCATTGAATCTTTCAGGGCGGAGCATGGGTAGGCCGCTGCCCTCCCGGCCGCCGAGAATCACCCCTACTAGGGGTGTATCTCGGCGACCGTGGCCCGCCGGTCACTGGTTTTGGGGTGGGGGGCAGCCCCTTCAAAACCAAAGGGAGAAGACGATTCTTCCCCTGTTTTTTTCATTTTTTTTTAAATCCTAGGCAAAACGATGTCGTTTTGCCTAGGATTTTAAATTTTTAACTGCCATCGTTTTGCCTGGGAATTAACAAAAAAAATTCCCCATGCAAAACGACATGGGCCTAAAACAACAACTTCAATTCTTTAATTAAAATCTGGGCCTAAAAAAAAAATTCTCATCTTAGGATTAAAAAAAATAAATAAATAAATTAGATTGAAATTAGATTGATTGGAATTATAAATTTTATAATTTTAAGAATTTTTATTTAGGGATTTTAATTGGAAAAAATTAATTGTTAGTATGCTATGAATATAAATAATGAAGGATTGTGTTGTTATTTAATTAAATTGAATTAATTATGGGTTTGTTGGCCGGTCGGATATTTTTAATCGCTGGCCGGAAATTTTTGATCGCCAGTCGGAAAATTTTTAAGGAAATTTTTGCCCCCCAAAAGTTGGCGCCCTGATTCGCCACTGGAATGAATTATGGCTGAATACCTAATTATCCTCGTATAATTTTTCTTTTACACTCTTTTTATTTTTTCTTCTTGGGTTTTTCTTTGTATACAAGGATAAAATATTTGACTGTAAGACAACGATTTGTTCAAAGTTCTCCCAAGTTTCAATAACATTAAATCTAAAATAGATTTTTGTAACTTGGACTTTAGTGCTGTGATGGGTCTGGAGTGGCCTAAGACTAGTGTGGAAATGGGTATGACATCAATCAGTAGGTGTATAGTCTTTTGCTGACTTCTGTTTCATATATCTATCCTTTGCTCATATTGAGTTCTACTTTTTCGAATAGTGTTCGATTTATTGTTATCATGATCGAATTTTTGGGTGAGTAACGAACTTTTTCTTTTTCTAAAAAAAAAAAAAAAAACCTCAAATTTCTCCGATGTTTAAAAAAAAAAAAAAAAAAGTCCTCTAGGTAATCTACCGACCTAATCATTTTTTCTATTACTTGGTAAGAAATTGAGTTTCAAAAAATGAAGAATTGTGAATTTCTGTTTGATTTGCTCTAGAAATGAATGTTTGGCCCACTACTTACTAATTTGATGATAAAATTACTAGATTGGATTCCCAAGTGACTGGAAAATGAGAATGTCATCGTTTTTCGAATCATCCTTCTACTAAAGTTGTGAAATCCCTATATGGAATACGCTAATGTTTAATGTCAATTTTGATGGCAAAAGCCACTTTTCCGGCTCTTGAACTTGCTTAAAATTTTTCAATAATTTGTTATATTTCGATTTACCCTTGGTCTAAATATTTGTAAATTTTGAATAATTTAGCCCATAAATGATAGATATGTCATTTATAACTTCCTCCTGTGTCAACTAACGGGTCAATTTGCATTAAATATAATTCTCTTAGCTTACGTATACCTAATTAAGCAAAGTGAGAGACATGCTTAATATATTTGTCAGACTAAGAGATAACTTGTCCAAAATTTACAAGGATTAATTAAGGTACAATTGAATTACAAAGGCTTATTAAGAGAGTTAAGCACATACACTAAAAAACAACTTTTGCCACATGTTTACTCCAGAGGTTCACAAGAAATAAAAATATTAGAGCTTAATTAAAAATTTTCAAACAGTGTAAGAGTTCAATAATTCCACAGGTAGATGATATCATTGAGGTCAATGGTTTATGGTCTACTTTGGCTTTGAAAATGGGGGAGAGAGAGAGCTTCATGTTGATTTTAATCTGAAAACAATGATTATTGAATTTTTATTGGATGCTAATTGGACTCTAATTTCACGACTTTGGTTAATATACGTGGAAAATGATGGGTTTTTTTTTTTAAAGGGAGGCAGGAAAGAGGGACGAAGATAATGTTGTCTCCTCTATTAATTATTGTTACAAGTAGGAATATATACACTATTTTAAGTTTTATATTTATAACCCAAGATCACGATGATGAGTAATTAGTTCAATTATTTAGTATAAATGTTGGTGTCTTAGCACAGGAATTGCTTGCTGACTGATCCATATTCCAATTTCCAAATACAACAAGAGCACAAGACATAATTAAATGAGGAAGGCAGTAACTAAAAAGGGACATTGTTGTCTCAGCTCCAATTATGATGTTTTTTGATTTGGCATACAAAATTACAACCTCTGCTTTGCTCATTCAATTAAGACAGAGGACACGTCCTTTTTTATCACCTTAAATATTAAAACAACATACCCCTACACTATGTTCAAAAATTGTGACTATTTATCAACTTTGTACTTAATTATTTAATAGATAGATTGCAATTTGAATAATTTGAATCATGTTATGGTACTATACGTAACGAGATATTTCTAACGATATATAATACGCTCCAAAACGGATATATAAAGAATCGACACTTCAAGTAAACTCATACAAAGGTTTTCTTGGAATAAAAAATGGAATATAAACTCTACATACATCATGGAAAAATTTTGAGATGGTAGAAGAGTTTATATAAAAAGGCAATTTATAAATATAGTAAGTCGAATTGGGCGCACTCACACATTGTGGGCAACACAAATGAGCAATAGAAATGAGCCAACATTGGTTTACCTAATTTTGCTCATTGTAATTTTTATTTTTTTTCTGTAATTCAAGGTTAATATATTTATTTATATTCAGTTTTGCTTCTCTATTGGATTATTATTTCACTTATTCAAATGCACTGTTAGTTTTTAATGTCTACTCACAAGTGATATCAATAAAATTTTTAATGCCTACACACTATTATTTCAAATTGCAGATTCATACTTTCTATGTATAGGAAATTTATTAATTCATTAGTCCTTAAAGTTTTACTTATTACACTAATTAGTGTTTTTTTTCTCTCTTTCAAATATACCATAAAAGTAATAAATTATATATGCGTTTGAATTTATTTATCTAAAAGGTCTAGCTTATTTTTACTTTTGAAAAATATGATGTATGATATTATTCATGCCGTTATAAATAATTAAATATTTGCAATATGAACTTTTAGAAACAAATTGTAATAGATATCTATTTGGAAATCATAGAAATATAGTGTTTGGTTACTGGTTATTTGAGATGATTGATTTTAGTTGTGCTATAAAAAAATTATCCATATATTTTAAGGACTGATTAGTATAATGTATATATGTAAAAAATAACCATCATTAAATATCTTATGGTGGCATGGTGCAATGACAAGACTTATATGGTAGAAAAAAGATAGAAGTTAGATAAATGGAGTAGAGAATTGATGGAAAGAAAACTTTTAAAAACCCAATAATATAACTTGAGAGTAAAGAAAAGACTGATTATTGTATAGGAATAATTTATTTACCTATTAGAATATGAACAAATCTGTGTATACTGTCCAATAAGAAGTTAATCTTCCAAAACATGAATCTGGAAATTAATCTTCCAAAATAGGCATTGAGAGATTCATTCAGATTTTGATGGCCTCACTTACTTTACCAGCTTTTGAGTTTTAATACTCAAAATATGACAATTAAGGAATGTTAAACCAATTTAAGAAATAATTAAAAAAAAATTCAAGAAATCTGTGGGCTGTATAAGTTTTTTTACTAAAAAAGAGGTAGCTGGCTGTGCATGTATAATCTGATCTTTTTGGGGAAAAAGATAGAAACAGAGCAGAACGCATCCCAAATTCTCAAACTCTCGTTACATATATTATTTTTTTATATTACCGTCTGAAAATTTGATATTTATATCTTGCTTAGTGTGTGGTATATGTTGATTGGTGCGTAATACAATTATTACGGACATGTGAGACAAAATAAAAATAAAGTTAATAACATATTTCTTAAAAATTATGTCACACACCAATTAATAGATACTACGACTCACATAAAATGAAGTTGTGGTTTTGAGTAAATACTACATAAAAAAAAAAAAATAAATAAATAATGCAATCAACGTATTGAACAAAATTGTTGAAAATGCTAATCGCTAATGGTAGCAAACAAAGATTGTTTTGTTCGGAGCAAAATTAGTAGGTGGCCAGCTAATGATGTCCCTATCCCGGATATTCTTGTCCTTACCCAGTAATTACTAAATTCAATTCAAGAAAAACATTAAATTCTCAGATACTCTTTCGCTAAATTCCCGCCTCTGTCTTATAATTCCATTAAAAAAAAAAAAAAGACTTCTGACAATTCCCCCATTGCAGCAAAAAGAAAAGCAATTACGGCAAAAGGAAACTGGAACCAAGGGAAGAAGAGAGCAACAGTAACAGCAACATTAACAGGAAGTGGAGGAAGAGAATTTTTTTTTTTTTTTTAACGATCAATATCCATGAAACTCAAAGCGAGTAAAGGAAAATGTTTATTGAAGTCGAAGGTTGGATTACCGGCGCTATTTTTCTCTTGCGGTATTTTCTTCCTCGTCGGTCTTTTCGCCTCCAATCTCATTTTCCTCGTATGCTTCTTTCAATCTTTTTTTTTAATTATATTTACTATTGCTTTGAGAATTTTTTTTCGGCTGTTGAAATGTTGCTGATCACTTCGATTACAGGATGTATCAGGAGGTAGTCAGAGATCAAGAGCAAGGAAGCTTCAATCGGTGGAGGAGGAGATAACTGAATTTCATCTGTTGACTCCTGGAAGGACTGGAGATGATTCTATTACTTTGATCCCCTTTCAGGTACGCATTTTTCCCTTTTTTTTTTCTTTATGGGGAAAATGATGTTAAATCTTGTTAGGATTTTGTTTATTGGTTCTAATTGAGTGGAAATTGGGATTGAAAATGACTTCCGTAGGTTTTGAGCTGGAAACCACGAGCTCTATATTTCCCTAATTTTGCAACTGCAGAGCAATGTGAAAGCATTATCAATATGGCGAAACCGGGCCTTAAACCATCCACTTTGGCTTTGAGGAAGGGAGAAACTGAAGAGAGCACAAAGGGGATCAGAACAAGGTTTCATTTTATACTTGTTTCAGTCACTTTGCGCATTTGAATTACCACAGTTGGATCGATTGAATATTAGTTTCGAAATTTGAATTTTCTGCATCGTGAAAATATCAATCTATTTGTCCCATTCTATTCATGTTTATGTTTAATATTTCCAAATAAATTAGGCTACCTGAGCATTTGGTTGTAAAACGATTAGAACTATTGAATCGTTATTCCTAAAGGATTGACTGCATCTTGTAATGTTAGTCCCAGATATATATATCTTTGCATCCCATTGTTGTTAGCTTATGCTTCCTTTTTCAAACAGCTCAGGCATGTTCATTAGTGCTTCCGATGATGAATCTGGGATATTGGATGCTATTGAGGAAAAAATTGCAAAGGTTACAATGCTTCCCAAGGCTCATGGAGAGGTATTGTTCACAATGAAATTTATCATTCTGTAATTTTTGCACGTTCTCTGCATATTTTTGCCCGTTTATATCACGTCTTAAGGCACCCCTGCACGTGTTCTTATTTGCTATATCTATTTCTCTGACAGTAAAATAGATACTATGGAACTGAAACAGCATATTACTTACCCTTGATAAAAACTTGTTATTTTGCTCTAAGTATTATAATCGGCAATTCATAAATTTGGATTATTCAATGCCAATTCTTTTGTGTCCAGTTATTTGTCCACTAAGGGAGATCAGTTTCTCCAATTTCTGAAATCACTCCGTCCCTATGTCTTCCCCTTTTCTGGATCTGTATATAACCAAATGAAAGTAATCCCTTTAAAAAATGAGAACAAATATGTGATCCCAGTTTTAGTTTTGAACTCTCTACCACGTCAAACCAGCTGTTTCTTTGACTTGAAATCAAATGGATACTAGGTTCAGTGTTCTATTTCAATGCTTTCTTCTATAATTCCTTTTCATAGGCATAACTTCCTTTAACCTTTCTAATCAATGGATTCTCCAATATCGTTTTTCTATCCTTGTGAAAAAGAGTTAATTGTATGCAGAGATCCACTGTTTTAAGCTTCAAGACAATAATTCTGTCTTAAGCAGTTATTGTCTTTGAATTATTTGTTTGTCAATTGCATTGAATTAGTTAACCTTTTATTTTCAGGGCAATTTTAAAATTGTTTGAGGGTTGCACCATGTTTCAGGCATTCAACGTCTTGCGCTATGAGATTGGACAAAAGTATGATTCTCATTATGATGCATTTCATCCAGCAGAGTATGGGCCGCAGAAGAGCCAAAGGGTAAATTTTAAAAACACTGTTTTCTTTTTTCTTTTCGTAATCCAATAACTTGATCTACGTGATACACGCATGTGAAGCAAAAACATTCTCAAAAGATCACATTTGCTTCACTTTTTTTTTTTTTGTTGGAATGGTAGAGTTAATAGTATAGGAAATATCTGGTCTAACTATGGGTTGTAACCAATTACAGCTTAATTTGTCGTGCAAAATGCTTTATATTATTGAGGACATACTTTCACCTTTGTCAAACGTGTCATTTTCAGTATATTTGAAAAGGAAACAGAGAACAGTTAAGATTATTATAAAAATTCAACTGTTGTCAGATTTTGGACATTCACCTTTCGTCAAGGGTCATCGTTGACAATATTTAATGATTACATACACATCATCTTGAGGCTTATGGTTCTTCTAGAATGCAAAATCTATTACTAGAGCCACCATTTGGCACCTAAAGATCTTGATTAGGCGCTGTTATTGAGTTTTAAAAAAAGTTAAAAAATAATTTTCTAAACAAGATTTTTGTTTTACATTATTGCAGGTTGCTACTTTCTTGTTATATTTATCTACTGTAGAAGAAGGTGGGGACACAATGTTTCCATTGGAGGTAAGATCAAGGTTTTTTTTCTCCTCGTTAATTATCATGTTGGCCCGCAGAACTAGACATTCATTCAAACTTTGTTCTGCAGAATGGCTTGGATGATTTAGAAAATTACGATTTTCAAGAGTGTAATGGTTTGAGACTAAAGCCACGTCAAGGAGATGGGCTTTTATTCTATTCTCTCTACCCAAATAATACAATTGATGTGGTAAGTATTTCTTAAATCAGACAAGGGTAGTACCATCAGCCATAGACAGCATGACATATTCCACAAGGATCTAGTAATGGTTTTCCAAATTGGTAAAATGCACATAGGGTCACTGAATTTATAAATAACCGAAGCCTTATCTGTGTTCTAATACAATCACCTTGGCAATTTTCTCACAATTTCTATGTCGAAACGTTGACTATAGTGGCTAGAGCAACCAACTTAGTGTTTGTTCGGCGCCACGTGTCAAAACTACAAAGCTAAATCAATAAATATCAAGATTCTTGAAAAATTTATCATCGATGCCCTATTTAGCTATATGAATTATCCAAAGAAATTGACGGGGAGCTTAGATTTTGACACATGGTTGCTTTGGCCATTTTAGTTGGCATTCTGATATTGAAATTGTTGGAGAATTACGATTACCAATGTGATCTTACTGGAACAAAAATAATACCCCCTCCGTTCCAATGTGATAGAGTACATTTCCATTTTGGTCCGTCTCAAATTATAGAGAATTTTCTTTTATAAACAATTAGTTATTTCTAATCTTTCCAATATACTCTTATTGATTACGCATCATTATCAACAAAATAAATCAATATTTATCTTGAAATTATAAATATTCTACCATTCTAATCCAATACAAATTTACTTGGAAATTATAATAATTTAATATTTAACCGTTTATATAAAGAAGCTGAATGAGGGTATCATGAGAAAAAATTATCCTCCAACTACTTTATCTATATTTTCTCAATCTACATATATGTCCAAAGTACTCCATCAAATTGGAACAGAGAAAGTACTATAGATACTGTATTGGCACAAATTGAAATCTTTTTAACTATAGTCAAACATTATCATTTGTTGAGTGAGATAAACATGTGCGCTTGGCCATTTCCCAAAATGAAGATCAATAATAATTTTTGACCCTCTTTATTGTGACACAATACTTGGATAAGATATATGCATAAAATAAGTACGCAGGAAGAGCCCACTTTGTAATGAAAATGTTGTTGATTAATGTTTGACTATGATAGTATTCCACATGTTTTCTTGATGATCATGTGTCGTTGGCTTAAATGTCAGACATCACTGCATGGAAGCTGTCCGGTAATCAAAGGGGAGAAATGGGTGGCTACAAAGTGGATTAGAAATGAGGAATTAGATGATTAGAATACATGAAGTCTCGTTTTGTATTGGAACTTCTACACAAGGAAATTTCAAACAGCTAGTTCAAGAGTTACTGTAATTTTTCATGCTGACCTTATTCAAGGAGTTCAAATGATAATTTATTTACTCATACTTGTTATATCCTAAGACTGATTCTGTTGCTTCAGAAAAAAAAAAAAAAACAAAGGACTGATTCTGTTGATGGTAAAGTCACTCGTTTGAGGTGATAATGAAACTATCAATTTACCAACTGGAAGATTACAATTAACTTTTAGCACAAACATCTTCTTACATTAGCATAATCGTGTTGGCTGAGAACCCGTGAAATCAGCTGTGTTGCTGTGGAAGATCCAGCTTTTCATGCATATGAATTATATGAAGTTCTTAAAAAGCAGGAGTTTCATCTGGAATTGTTAGAGAAGAGAAAATATGAAGCTTATAAAACTTGCCTCAAATGCCATTTATTGAGCAATTAGCAAACGATTTATGGATGATGGTCTAAGGTACTTTTTGTTAAGTAGTTTATCATCTTTCCAACTTTATACGGCTACAACACATGCAAAAATTACAAAGAAGGCTGTCTAGCCCGGATATCATTTTAAACAAATCACTTCAATCACTTGGGCTGTAACACATAACTCAAGTCAACCAAATATATACTCTGCCCAATAACAAAATAAAACAATCATGGTGAAAATAGATTCAAGAGATGTCAACTCCACCTGAACGTTATTCCGAGTGAAGGGAACATTGAACAAAAATTCTCGAACATTTGGGTTTGTACAGTCCGCTAATATGGGCCACACCCCCCATATATCTCTGCTAGGCATTGTGATGCATTTTCTATCCTCGATGTATACGTGAGACTCAAACTTCCATAATACAGGCTAAAATAACGTCGTTTTGCCCTTCACAATCATATCATCCTCTAATCTGGCACAGTTGTCCAGGCATTGGTATTAACCAGGAATAACACCTGTACACTGGAAATCGACTCCAAAACCAGAATCTAGTTCCTAGCTGAGCAGTGGATAAGCTACGCAGGCATTTTTCAGGGTTTTGAAAACCAGGAAAGAAAAATGAACTATACCTTTTAGTTTGTACGACTGGGCATTAATACCTTACTCAACCGATATGGGGTAGATAATAGATGCCCTCATTTATGAACTCCAGATGTTCAACAAAGTTCTTGGATTTACAACTTGTGCGAGTTTTGGTACAGTTGCTTGCCCATTCGCTTCAACAAATACATGCAACCAGCCGCTGAGAAGAGTCCAAAAGCAGCAAAAGCAATCATAGTTGAATTCTCAATTTTCTGATAATAGCCTCTCTGCCAAATAAGAGATTCCAAATAAGTCAACTGCAAAAGCTGTCCTCATGTGAAAACTGAACTAACATGAGCAAAGTTATAAAAAAAGAAAAAAAAAATCTCAATAATCAATTGTAACCATAATATTATGAATCAATTGCAGCCAATTTTCAGTAAACATTGCTTCCATTTTCAAAAAAATTTGCTGCGCAAATTTTTTTGTTCGAGTCAGAAATGACTGCAGAAAGGTACAAAGTCCATGTGTTCAAGCAATTTGGGTCAAGGACACTTACTTGGATCAGGAAAAACAGAATTGCAGCATTTGCAGGAGCCAGAGAAAGGCTCATCATTCCTCCTCGCAGCTCATTCGGCACATACCTGTGAACAAAGAAACAGAAACCAAATTCCATATTCACTCAATAAATGTCACTGCTAGTAAAAATAATGAGAGCACTTTTTTCATACATGGTCCTCAATCTTGCAAGTGAAGGTATAATCAGGCCAATACCAGCTTGGAATAAGCAAAACATCGCCACTAAGACTCCAATTTCCTGCATTTCATAGATTAACAACCTGAACTTATAAACAGCTAGCTAAAAACGAAGAGTGAATATGCGCATGAATTGAATTTTATTTATCATAAATACAGCACATGGGCACCTGATAATCATAAGCTACGATTGACAAGGCAAATCCCAATATAATGAACAAATACACTAGGTAATCTTCAGTTCGAAGTGATGAAGGACCACTCAGCAACCATGGAAATATTGTGCTTCCCAGCATTCTTGCACCCATTAAGCATGGGAATATCAAACCTAGATACAATTCTCGTCCATCAGCCTGTTCACAATAGGAAAAGTTACCACAAAATAGTTTTTTTATTAGAAATTGAGTTTCTTGATGATTTAGGGTGTACAAACAAACACCAGAAAAGAGAATGGTACACTAATAGCCAAATAAACGACAGGATAAAATAACTACAGTATAGTAATAAAACTAAGATACCAGAAGAAAATATTCAAAGCAATAATACTATGTGATCATACCACCAATGTTGGGGCCCAGAGTATCCAGAAGACAGCAATAGAGAACTGAAGGCAAGTGTGAGCGAATCCCAGTAGCCATATTCTTTTATCTGATAGATAGCAAATGGTAATCAATGTTAAACCCGGATAGAAAGACATATTTTCCCACTACCCCCAAAATTATCCACACGTCATACTGTAATGATTGCAGCACCCAATCATCAATATATTTATAGCAAAGAAATCTGTAAGTATGGTTAAAGGTAATTTCTTTTACATGTTGAATGCATTCTTATAGTGAAAACAAAAGTTATGGTTAACTATAGATAATATAATAAATGTTAAATTATGAATACCAGTCCAACTTACTATCAAGAATCAACATTTTCTCGAGTCTCACTTTGCTAAAGACTATAGCACAACAATAGCTATGAAGCTTCAGAAAGTCATTTGTATACCAGTAAAACTATCAGCAATTTTATTCTGAAAGTAGAATTTGTTAAAATAGTAATGGAATAAAACATATAAATTTTATCAATCCTCATGTCACAGATAAGATTTTCATGTTTGCTTCACATAAAAGCAAGAACTACACACTAGCAGCATACTCACTTGAAAGAGGGAAAAAGAAAACTTCTTTTACTATTTTTTCAGGAGCAGTGACAAAAGAAAGGATGGAGAGAAATTCCTCCCACTGGAACAGAAAATAATAGTTCAGGAAAGATCATGACATTGGAAAAGCCAATAACTGATATATAAAAGTATCATTGATTACGGCTTTTAAAATGCATAAAAAAAAATGAAGTGCGAAATCCTTGTTTTAGTTTAATATTAATCTATTTTCTATAACTCAAAATGAAAAAAATGTGATTGAATTAAAAAAAGAAAAAAAAAAAAGAGCAGCGCGCCAATAATGCATATACCACTCGGGCTTATGAAAGAACTTTATTTTTGTTTCAAGATGTAACTAATTCGTTTATGTGAAATATCAATTACTAATTATAAGGTTCATGAAGAATATGAACTCTTACCACCAAAGATACGCGCATAAGATACCCTATTATCTTTAATGGCTGAACTTCGTGAGGTTTCTTTCCATCCTTTGCTGACAGAGAGGAGACATATCAGTGACAGAAAGATGGCTACAGTTTGAGAAGATACAATGCCTTTTTGTGGATTGCCATCTAACGGCCAATTTGCAAGCACCTGGCTTCCGATCAATGATGCTGACTCAAAGAAAGTCATTAACCAAAATATTTCACTTAGAGTTTCTTGTCCATATCCTTGCTGCAACAAGAAAAAGTATTACATTCAGTCACAATTTGTTAACAGCTGGCTTCCTATACATGTATAGGATGTAACACAACTTTTTACCCAAAACCTGTTATACATGCCACAAGGAAAAATGGAACTCATGGAAATTATTAGAACAAACAACAAAATATAAAAACTAAACCTGGGCCCTTAGCTTAATGCAGTTTACAATGAAAAAGAAACTGTTACAAGAAGGACATTTGACAATAGAAAGCATGTCACAATAAATTTGGTAGCACAAACCTTTTCATTTTCAACAACTAGCCATGCTTCAAAACTGAAAGAAAAGATTGAGGTGGCAAGAGACAAACATAAACTTGCCAACCAGAAGGTAGGATGCGATAGAATCCTCTTTAATATTCCAACAAAGAGGTGTAGGATGCAGAAGAGGAGACAAACTTTCTTGTGACCTCTACAAAGAAGAAATCCACTATCAGTCTATGTTATAAGTTATTATTCACATTTGTAAATGAGAATCTTTTTGCTAACATTAAAAATCTTGACCAGAAGATCTCAAAATTGCATTGAGCTGAAATTATTACCTTGAATAAAAGTAATTTTTCTTAAACAAACTTCATCAAGGCTACAACCAGTAGAGAAGAAGTTTCAACACAGAAATTTCAGCATGAAAACAACTTACGATACAGGACTGGCAATATATGGAATCCAATTTAAAATTGTATGGGGAATGTTCACCAGTAGTAAGGGCACCCTATTTAGGTTTTCTCCTTAGGCAATTTTCAGATTTGACTTTCCTTGTATTAGAGTAGCCCAAGCCATGATTATTTGGAACAAAATCCAAATTTTCAACAGCAAACCCACTATAATATCCATACAAGGCATAAGTTTCTCAACACCTAAGATTAATGGTTAATAGATGTTTGACAAGAGATGGCAATTTTCCATCTTTAGAATCCAGACAATGAATTAAAAGAGATCCTTAATGCAATGCTCAGGTTGCTAAACAGTGAGCTTTGACCTAGAGCTCATAGGTTTAATTTACAGAAACAAACTCCTTCACATGAAAAACAAAGGCAGAAACATCTGACCCTGAAGAGATCCCACAACAGTGTAAGTACAGAGTATCCAACGTCCCACAACAGTGTAAGTACAGTGTATCCAACGTCCCACAACAGTGTAAGTACAGTGTATCCATCATATGTTAAGTGCCGGATCACTCAGGTGCCACATGAATGCAAGAATAACAAATACCAACAGCATTTATAACCCAAAATTTCAATTCAAGCTCTCCCCTCAATAATTGTGAGTGACTTAAACCTAGCCTCTTCAATTACAATTCCTAATCATCAAACAAAAGAGAGATCGACTTAAAAAGTAAATGACTTTTGGGGTCAACCAAATTAGCCGCATTTCATAAAGATTTTGAAGCCAATATATGCTTTAGAAACTAAATTGCTATAACAGAATGGAATTTTCATCAATCCGTGTAATGGTGAATCCATTAGCGAAAATACATCCTACAGGTTTTTATAGCATTAAGCAGAAAGACCTTAAAAAGGTTCACTTTAGTTCTTATATCTTCTTGAAAAGGAAAAGAAACACAGAAGACTTTTGCTAGCTGTTATAGATTTAAAAAAAAAAAATCGATTGCCAATAGTATTCTTACATTGACTAAAAGCTACAGCGACTGAATCTTGCAGAGGAGAGGTTCAATTTGCTAGAAGAAGAACTCAAGAACGAAGAATAAAGTTCAGAGGTAAAATACATGCAAATAAGGATCAAAAGAACAAATCATTTGACACTTGTGAAAAAAATTTTGATTCAGCTCCAGCCAAGAGGGCAAAGAGATTCTCAATTGGCTTTACAGTAAAGGAGAGGTTTGGCGACACAATTAACATAATTCTCATGATTTAAGATTCAGATAACGAACCAGAATAGCCTATATATGTTCCAAATCAAAGATAGTCCATTTTCTAAATGGGAAGGATTCAACTTGTTCAAGGAAAACACTGGAATCGTTTGGAGGAAATTTGTGGAGTTATTGTTTGGATTACAACATAAAAAGGAACAGCCTTAGGAAATTAAACACTTAACAGACGTAACTATTTTTAAAGATAAGCGTACCGTTTAGTAGTATACAACAAACGTTCAGTTAAAAAATTTGTTAGTTTTCTCAATGTAATTTCCATGAATACTTGACTAAGAAAGATTCTCCTCCAATTGACTATGACAAGAACTGTTAATTTACGAATAATCTCCATCTAACATAGTCAGTGACTGAACACTATATAGTCTGTGTATATAATTCAAAGTAATACTAAAGTTCTTCCTCTCAAAGCTGCTCTAATATTCCACAAATCCAACGTCACTCAACAGAAAAAAAAAAATAATTTTTTTCTCCTATCACTAAATACTATCAAAAATTAGATACTCAAATGTATCAATAAAATTACTTAACCTTTATTTTATATATATATATAAACTTACATTGAATCGGAAAGCATCCCTAAGAAAGTACCAAGGAGAAGAGCAGCTCCATATCCAACAGAAAGAGAAGTCACCATTTGCTCTTTACTGAATCCATAGCAAGCCAACTCGAACTCACCAAACACCAACCAAATGCCTTCCATCACTGGCACGCACCATAATATAAGAGATAATAAGCTACAAATCAAAGCAAAGGAAAATGCAAATAGAATTATACGAATATATGGGAGAAAAAAGAAAAACTGACCTGATGCGAGAGAGAAGAGAAGGAGGAACTTCCGCTGGAAACGAAGGGAAGAAGAAGAGAAGCCATGGGCGAAAGGAGAAGAAGATTGAGGCTTACTGGTGGTAATAATAGGTTTGGAGGCATGAGGATATAGGATGATAGAGAAGAAGCAAGAGATGAAAATGAAGAAGTAGAGTAATGGATTTGGTTCCCAGATGAAATTCTCAATTACCACTCCCATTTTGATGGGTATAGCATGGAGTTTGAGTTCGGGTCAGATCATCGGAGTCAATTTGGAGATGAAGAGAGGAATTGAGAATGGAGATCTGATACTGTTGAAGCTCATACACAAAGCCCGTCTTTCAATTTCTATGCTCAGCAAACTGCTGCCTGTTTCCCTAACTTGAGCTTAAAACTTCAAGGCGTTGCTCATAATGTGGATCATAAATAGTTTACCAAACGATGCGTTTTATCCCTTTATTCTAGTAGGCATTAATTTTTAGGGGAGTAAAGCAATTTCCAACCCTACGCTCCAAATTTTTACTCCAAATCCAATTTCCTCTATAATTTAGAGAGAGATACAGTTTTTTCTCTTCAACCATCTAATCTAAATTTCTACTCCAAATTAAAATATTATTACTTTATTTATTTTCACCTAATATTTTTATTATTATTATATTCCTTTTTACATATATTTATATTATTCATATCTTTTTATCAAATCCTAAAAAAAAATTTTGATATTAATAATTTATAAATAAATATATGTAATTACATAATATTTTTTAATAAATAAATAATTTAATTAAATAAAATCGTATTTGATGAAAATAAAAATTAACATATTAATACATAATAGACAATATATTAATTAAACCGGAATACAACTACACTATTAAAATCCACTTAAATACAATAATTTAGTTAAAGTTATGGTAATTGGTAATTGGTACAGACCTTGAAAGTTGTGGTATTGTGTTGTCACTGTAGCGTGCAGAGACTTGTCTTTTTCTTTTTCAAATTCTAATACATTATTGCATTGTGGTGGTAGTGGGAACAACTGTAGCGTACAGAGACTTGTCTTTTAGCTTGTGTTAGTAATTGTTACAGACCTTGAAAGTTGTGGTATTGTGTTGTCACTGTAGCGTGCAGAGACTTATCTTTTTCTTTTTCAAATTTTGAGACATTATTGCATTGTGGTGGTAGTGGGAACAACTGTAGCGTGCAGAGACTTATCTTTTAGCTTGTGTTGGTAATTGTTACATACATTGAAAGTTGTGGTATTGTATTATCACTGTAGCATGCAGAGACTTGTCTTTTAGATTGTGTTGGTAATTGTTACATACTTTGAAAGTTGTGGTATTGTGTTGTCACTGTAGCATGCAGAGACTTGTCTTTTTCAAATTCAAATTCTGATACATTATTGGACCTTAACTTCACTATAAATACAAACGTTTGGAGTAAAAACCAATCACACACTCCATACTTCTGTTCTAAGATTTCAAACACTAGTGAATTCTTCATTTCATCAAAATGTCTCGTGGGCGTGGTTTCAAAGCTGCTGAAGATGTGTTGTTATGCTTGGCTTATTTGGAAATCGTTCAAGATCCAATAATAGGGAAAAACCAAACCAAGGAACATCTATGGAAACGAATATCAGAGTTATACAATGAGAGGAAAGAACCAACGTGGGAGGAGAGGAACAACAGATCATGTGACTGTCGAATCCAGAAAATAGAGAAGCATGTGAAAAAGCTTATGACTTGCATTAGACAGATTGAAAATAATAACCCTAGTGGTGCATCAGATGCAGATAATGTAAGTAAAATTTATTTAAAATAAATAATTAAGTTTTCATATTACATTTGGGTGGACGATTGTTAATATTAATTCATGATTTGTAGATGGTTCGTGCGAAAATGTTAATGCAGACAGACAATGGGTATAAAGGTGGCTTCAAGTATGACCATGTTTGGGAAGTTATGAAAGATTTTGTCAAATTTGAAGATAACATCCAAACTGCAATAAGGCAGGCTAGGGCTCATATGGCTTCGTATGTCTCTTCGTCTTCGGAGAATCATACTCCTGATAACCCGATTGACGAAATTCCCAGTCAACAATCGCCAGGTTTGTCTGATTTCTCTATCGACTTGAATCAAAGCTCTGTTGGTGTAGGTTCATCTGAAAGACCAATCGGAATTAAGAAAGCAAAAAAGAAAAAGGCAATGGATGCTGAAACCATGTTAGATGTGCGTAAAACGGAAGAGCAGAATGAAAGAATGTGTGCGTTGATAGAAAAGTCAAATGAGATCCGAAGTAAAAATTTACAGTGGAAAGAACGAGAATTGGAGGTTAGAAACCGAGAAGTAGAGGCCAAGAATCGAGAATCTCAGGCCACCGAACGAGCATTGAAGCTACAAGAAGATGCCATATTAATGACAGATATGTCAAAAATTCTCGATCCACTTCTTCGTAATTGCATGATGCAAAGACAGACTGAAATTATACAAAGCAGAATGATGTCACCAACTCAGGCGCCGACCCCCTCTTCAACACCAAATCTTAACACTGATGAGGAGTATACATATATTAATAATTTCGTTCACAATGCTGACAATATGGATTTCTCAAATTATTGAAACTTTGTGGCATATGTAGTGTTTTATATATTATTCGTAATATCTAAGTTTATTAAGTTATGTTAGTCTAACTGTGTGTTTTAGTTAAAAATTAAATTTATGTGTGCGTATGTGTTTAAGTGTATTGTATTGTATCGTTATATTTTGTAATGCAATGTCAATTTCTATTTGCTCATTTAATATTTATTTGGTATTAATTTTATGATATTTCTAAGTTGTATACGTATTAATATTTTTTTTTAATTTTCACCATTTTAATTTATTTTTTATATTTTATCATTATCAATTGATCAAATTTTAAGAATTTGAGCAAAATTATTGAAAAAATTTAAGACCACAAATACACATATAAATTAAATCAAACACACAAATTAATATAAACACATAACCTAAATACCATAAAAGAAATACATATTTTTAAAACTAAAAAAAAATTAAAAAAAAAAGAAATTGAAAAAAAAAAAGAATTGGAGGGGAACAGCCCCCACCAAGTTGGGCGGGGCACTATTCTCCTCCAATTATTTGGAGTGAAATTTGACAATGGATTAGAGATTACGCACCGCCAAATTTTAGCTCTCCACCTCAATTTGGTGTTGGGTTGGAGATACCCTAAAAGTATTTTACAGGTCTAATTGTTTCAATGTTAAAAATCACTGTCACTTTTTTTTTTTAACTGGGAAGAGGAGTCTATTAAATCAAATCCGAAACAATTACACCCCAAATCAAAGTAGAAATACATGGAATTATTCCGCAACTTGAATTTTTTTTTTTTTTTTTTTTTTTGAATAAATGATCAAATTCATTAATTTAAATCCGTGTGTAAGGCAGCACAGATAACTTGAGGTTGGACTTGAAGCCACACCCCAGTACATGTCGAAGAACCAGCTGCCCGTGCTAGAGAATGGGCAACCTGATTCGCAGACCGATGAACATAAACAAACTTAATCCCCCCTAACTGACTAGCCAACTCATAACAATCGTCTAACAAGAATCCCACCCTATTGTGATAGGAGACATGATTATTCAATGCATCAACTACCAATTTCGCATCTAATTCAATGATAACATTACAAAGTTGCAATTCCTTTATCCAAGATAGGGCCTCACGGCAAGTCATAGCTTCTGCCTCCAGTGCTGTGGACGCCCCTGACAATATTGCACATCGTGACACTAAATGGGAGCCATTTTCATTTTGTATTACGCCACCGAATCCAACACATCTGCCTTGGACGAAACTTGCATCAACATTACATTTGACAAAGCCTCTCGGAGGTGGCAGCCATCGACGATCAGCCAGCACCGGTTCTGCCTGCACATCAGCAGGTGGCGTCTGGGCCAGCTGCCATTCCTGCACAGTAGCTGCAGCTTGTCTTCTTATTCCAGCACCTGAGACCACCTCATCCCGCCACAATTTGCCATTCCTTGCTAACAAACAGCTCCAGGCCCCTGCAATAATTCGAATCATTAGCAGCTCATCGAGATGATCAAACACCTGCAGCACCCAACCGATGAAATCCACGCCCTCCTGTAAATCTGCAATTTGATTAACATCACACCAAACTTCTGCAAGGCATGGACAGAGAAATAAGCTATGTATCATCGTCTCAGTAACAAGACCACACATCACACAGGTCTCATCAATCGCCATCCCTTTACACCGGAGATTACATTTAATCGGCAGACAATTACGAACACATCTCCACCAAAAGGCACGCATTCGTGGCAGGATTTTTAGAGCCCATATCGCCTTCCAATTCACTTTTGAAATCTGATTCGGTACTTTATATTTTTGCATTTGAGCGTAATATGCACTTTTAACCGAGTAATGACCCCGTGTTTCAAAAGCCCAACTAAACCAATCCCCAATATGACGAAAAGGCAGAGGAATTTTGAGAATCAACTCCATATCTCTCTGCACAAACATTGCTGCAATGAGTTGTAGGTTCCAGGTCCTAGTATTTGGAATCAGCAGATCTTTGACTAAAAGTGTTTCTCCACCTGGAACGATCGGTGTCTGCACAAAAGGCTTATCAACATCCGGCAACCACGGGGCACCCCACACCCGAGTACTAGCACCATCTCCAATCACCATCCTTAGACCCTCACGAACCACAGGAATCGCCGCCACCAAACTTTGCCACACAAAACTATCATTCTTTTTATAGACACCCTGTAGCACATCGTAATTAGGGAAATATTTAGCCTTGAAAACCCGAGAAACCAAAGAATGAGGTTTAGTAATAAATCACCATAGGGTCTTTCCGAGGAGTGCTAAATTGTACTCCCTAATCTTCCGAAAGTTTAAACCCCCACTCTCCTTTGAATTACACAGGTTCTCCCACGACATCCAATGGATAGTTCTTCGACTAGTGACATTATTATCCCACCAGAAGCTATTAAGTATTCGTTCCATCCGGTCACATATTCCTCCTGGAAGTAGGAAAATTCCCATAGCATATACAGGCAGGGCCTGTGCTACTGACTTTAATAGAACTTCTTTTCCTGCCTGCGAAATACCCCTTCTTCGCCAACCTTGAATACGGGCTGATAACTTCTGAAGAATAAAACCAAAAGATTCCATCCTATTTCGTCCCACATTTGATGGTAAACCCAGATAAGTACCATGATTATGAACCTCCTCAACTTGAAGCAAACGACAAATACAATCTCGTAGGGGTGAGCAAAACCGAACCAAGAACTGACCCGAACCGAACCGAGACTGAAAAACCGAACCGAATTCTATTTGGTTTGGTTTTGGTTTTATAAAGTATAATAGTAACCAAGAACCGATCCGAACCGAACCGAGACTGAAAAACCGAACCGAACCAAACCGAATTCTATTTGGTTTGGTTTTAGTTTTATAAAGTATAATAGTAACCAAGAACCGATCCGAACCGAACCGAGACTGAAAAACCGAACCGAACCGAACCAAATTCTATTTGGTTTGGTTTTGGTTTTATAAAGTATAATAGTTTGGTTTTTGGTTCGGTTTTTGGTTTTTGTTAAAAAAACCAAAACTAAACCGAACCGAACCGTAATAGGAAAAAATATTTTTTTTTAAATATATATATGTATATAAATAAATTTTATTTGGCATATTATATATTTATATTATTATATAGTTTGTATTTATGAGACTTTGGTAATATACATGTAATATAAATCCTTTTTAAGCAATACTTTACATGTAATTTATAAAAAATAATGATAATAAAAATTAAAAAATTAAAATGTTTGTTGATTCGGTTCGAACCGAACCAAACCATAACCGAACCGAACTGGTTTGGTTCGGTTTGACCCGAACCATATGAACTTTGGTTTGGCTTTGGTTTTTATTTTTCTTCTACTTTGGTTTTCGGTTCGGTTTGGTTCGGTTCGATTTTTGAACCGAACCGCGTTTTGCTCACCCCTACAATCTCGAGTTTCCTGATCCGTATTAGCACTGAACATCACATTAGATTTCTGAAAATTTATCAGCTGACCCGAAGCCTGGGAGTATAGAGTAAAAGCACGCTTTAATTTAAGGGTCTCATCCTCAGAAGCATTGAAATAGAAGATATTATCATCAGCAAAAAATAGGTGAGATATCATTGGGGCACCCGTGACCACCCGACACCCATGTAACCATCCCCTATCTACCCAACAGTTGAGTAACGATGATAAACCTTCTGCACAAAATAAGAATAAAAATGGGGATAATGGGTCACCCTGTCGGACTCCACATGTTGGCCGAAACACATCAAAATTTGCACTCCTATGATTGATCTGATAAGACACTGTAGTAACAATCAACATAGCTAACTTCACAAACCCCTCCGGCAATCCCAATTGTTTCATTATCGCTGCCATAAATCCCCATTCTACACGATCATAAGCTTTGGACAGGTCAATCTTAAGGGCAGCCATCCCATTCCTTCCTAATCTTTTCCGTCTTAAATGGTGATTTAACTCAAAAGCTATCAAAAGATTGTCAGAAATCAAGCGTCCAGGAATAAATGCACTTTGATTACTTGAAATTAAAGTGGACATATAAGGTTTGAGTCGACTTACCACACATTTGGAGATAGCGCGCATAATTACATTACTCAGTGAAATAGGACGTAGCTCCGTTACTTTGGTGGGTCTTGCGACTTTAGGAATCAAAACTATTGCTGTTGAGTTTAGAGATTCATTCCGCAACTTGAATTAACAAATGAACAGCCCGATTTAATAATCTAAGACCACAAAATAAATCACTGGAAAAGATTTGACATAACAAATACTGATACTCGTGAACTACCACACCTCTACAAGAGCTTGAATCAAACTAGAGTTGTTCAGTAAATTAACAAGAATTGGAACATATCCAAATCAACAATAACAAAATCTAACTAATAAAGTTTAACCATCTTAAAATCTCTTTACAACTCACTGTCGCATCAGTTAAAGTTACTCTTTTATCTAAGACATAACATATATTTTAAATTAGGTAATACATAAATTGAATAAGAATTTGTAAAAAAGTATAACCAAATAAAGAATAAAAATAAAAGAATTCAATTATATATTTGTAATAAATACAACTGAAAGGTTGAACATTTTTGCATGGATATCTATTGGAAGATTGCTTTTTTTTTTTTTTCCAAAAAATTAATGCTCTCGGTTTTTTAAACAATAAAAATGTGACCTTTTTTTTTTGTGGGATGTGACCTAACGTTGTTGTGGTAGCAGAAAGATAATAAACCACAGACATCCATAAGTGATAAATGCTGAAATCTTAAACATTCTCATTATACAATAACTAACAATAAAAAGAAATTTAGCAGTACTTCCCTCCAAGAATTCCATCCCCATTTCAAGAAATATTATGATGGTCCAATAAAATAAAATAAAATAAAAGCTCAACCTCTAAAGAAGGGTACGTTGATAATCTCTATTTAATATTTATTTATAGATTCCTTTCAAAAATATAATAATATTTATTGGAGAATTAGTTTAGCAATTTCTTCAGCTACATAGGGACTCTAATAATAAAGGAATTGCTCTAAGCCTGAAATTATAACCAACTTATAATAACAACAAAAGAAATGATATTTGACTTGTATTCTGTTCATTCTTTATTGGAATATATATAGTTAAGTTACTCTGTTTAACTGACTGGCGCTGCTTTCAATTTTGATTTTTCACAGTATTGCTCCTATTTTTCTGCAATTGAAAACTTCAGTATTCTGCTCATATATATATAATCAGACGAAGAAATCAAATATTCGACTAATAAGATCAATTAAACCTAAATTTTGATGTTTTCCACATGAATAGCTTCATCATGAGGCATTTGTTCTTCTAGGCTCCTGCATCAGAGAGGTGATAAGTTAAACTCTGCAAACATCTTCCACACGACAGGAGTTTACTTAAAATTTGTAAATTTGTTTAAAACATTTAGATTAAGATTAACAGAAAATTTCAGCTCCTATACTTTGATTTGGTAGCCAAACTTTGAAATTTGCCAAAATGTAGCCCTTAGGGGACGAAATGGTCTTGCTTAAATGCCACGCACTGTGAACTTTACGCTCAGAATGAAGAAAAGCAAAAGTTTTAGCTATAGAGTATATTTCCTCAAAGCGCCAAGTGTGATAATTTCGTCCATAAGGGCTACATTTCAACAAAAGTTAGGGCTGAGAGAATAGATGTATGTCATTAAAAAATTGAAGTTTAGTCAAGCACAGGATGATTCTACCCAAATTGCGATAACACCTCAACAATTAGTTGTCGAAAAGAACAGTTTCAACCTCAAGAACAAACAAAGGCTTAAAATAAAAAAGATCACTACTCAATTGCAGCACCTAAAGGTGGCTTCAAATCAGAATGTATGTTCACAGATGCATCATTATGTGAAAAATCATGCTTGCCATCTCCCTGTAAGAAGAAATTGTACAAGGTTGTAGAAGGTTCACGCTTTAGGGTCAAATTTACCCTCTAAGTACTCTTTCAAAATCGTTTACTCCCTAACAGTTTAAAATTATCAATATCACCCCTCATCTTTTAAACTTTCATCAATTTGCCCATTCTTCCAACAACAGCTCAAGAGATCTTAGGAAATTTGGACCACTGTATCTAGCAGGATTTATCCTAGTTATAACTTTTTCTCAGTTTCTGCTGCTTGCCTGCTACATTTTTTTCAATATATTAGGGTTATAACTGTATCATTTGCTTTAATGCTTAAAATTGGTGGAAATAATATCTTTTCAGTGGAAAAAAATAGCTCGAAAAAACAATTTTCATTTAATAATTGTTTGAATCATATTGAAACATGTTATTGAATATAAATTTTCAACAAAAGATTTCGTTGTAAGAAAGGGGTAAATTGTTGAAAATTTAAAAGGTTAGGAAGACATTCATGATTTCAAAAGATTGAAAACTAAATCGACCTTTGGAGAATAGTAAAAAGTTAAATTTGACCCAAAAACAAAGGTGGTATAATCATTTGTTTCTTTTTCATACAAAAAAATTAGGCAAAACCCATTTCGAGCCTTCTAAACATTTCATTTTTTTGCATGGCCCATGATTTTTTTTTCCCCATCAAAACGCATGTTTTGCAATTCCTGTTAAGTGGGGCGTGTAAAAATTTCAGGTTGGTCCTCTCTGTTTCCTCCTCCTCCATCAATATTCAATACTCTCTTCCTCAAACTAAGATGCACCTAAGACTTATACATAGGGTCTAGGGACTCGTAATGCGTTCCGCCGGAAAAAAAAAAAATAATAAAAAATAAAAAAAAAGAGAAAAAGAGAAAAAGAAAAAACACTTACCCCAATGTCGTCTTCCATCCATCCAGGAATGTTTCTTGATAGAAGATTGATATAATGCTCCATAGCTACCTCTGGACTCATGTTCCCAAGTTGTTGCCATGCATTCCTACAAAAACATAATTACTTATCATTCATCAAATAATGATCTAATATACTTATAAATGTCTAAAGATGATACTAAAATCTTTATAATTTCTCTAAGCCAAGAACTAATTGATTGCCAGCAAGATTTACAACTTATTCCCATTTCACCCAACCCAAACATAGACTGATGCATTCAACCAGTAAAAGAAGAGAAAATGAATGAATGAACAATGAAATGTCACATATATAGAAAAACAGAACACATAAAAATTGGGGTTTTCTCAGTACCACTTAGCACGAGCAGAGAGCTTCAAAACCATGGGTCGGGGAAGAGAGCAAGGCCCTTCCATAGCAACCTGATAAAGTCCATAAAATTGGAGCTTCAAATCGCTGCTAAGGCTCGAAATTTTCACTATAGAATCAACATATGCAACAGCAGCACCAAAAAGCCTCTCCGTTTCACTTCTTTCTACTCCTTCCCAATCATCACTATCAATATTCTCACTCTTTTTAATCCCAATTTCTTCCTTTTCCTCCATACCCACTTCCTCTTTTATCAAAGCCATTTCAGTTTGAGTCGTTTGAGCTTCATCAGGCGATTTTTCATCTGTTTCCTCAACTTCTATGTGGAAAAGTTTCGACCTTTGTTCGTTTAGGATTTCTTGTTGGGTAAACACTTGATCGGCTATCGATTCTTCTAATTCGACAAATTTAGAACTAAACCCAAGTTTGCTTTCTGTCTCCCAGTTGTAATCTCCAAATTCCTCTTGAAATTTATGGTAATGGGCAGTCTTCTTTTTAGTAAAATCATGTTCACCATCATCAGTTGTAGAAATGGAAAGGAGCTTAGCCACAAAGAAAGAGAAGAGGAGAGAAAAGGCCATGGTGAAAACGAACTCAAGGAAAAGTTCCATGGTTCCTTGCTCACAGAAGCCAAATTTATTGATTGAGAAGAAGAAGAAAATGATGACGAGAATGGAATTTGCAAAAGACGAGGATGTTGTGCAGAAAATTGGGTTAATTTTTGAGGTACATGGCAATGTGTCGGTCAAGTGTTGCTGTGCTGACAGAGCGATTATAAAGCGAGATATTCGAAAGGGACTCTACTACTAATTTGTCTTCACTTCTTTGCAAATTCCCACTGCTTATTATAATTCACCTTATGCGTAAATTATTTAATTTTTCTTTTAATCTTTCTCATAATTTTTGACCTCTACGTAATTTGAAGAATTATAATTAACATTCACATCCCAAAAATTCGACAGGTTTGTTTATAAAATTCTAGCCCTTCCTTATATAAAAGTATTTATTTTACTGATTTTTTTATTCTTTTTTTTTAGTATTATTTCGGTTGCATAGTCCATTCATATAGGTAAATGGCTTGTTCCAATTAGTAATGAACTGTCCAAAGCTATTTCTTGCAGTTTATCCAAATCAATTTAATATAAAGGGAAATATTGTTGTTAAAACTATGTATTTATCTATTTGTGTCGGTGAACCATGTGCAATTGTTGGTTTCTTTTTCCAATTTATTATATGATCGATTTTTGTAGGTTCTTATTTTCTAAATATTTTTGTTTTGGAGATTATTCTCATTTTCATTAACGGTGCAACAACGCAAATCACCATTCCCGCTGTCTATATACCGCTTTTTAATATTCAATTTTGTTATATACATATTTTGTTATTTGATCGACATTTAGATCAATATTAAATTCTTTCATATGTTTACATATAAAATTTATATATGACATCAAATTATATATAATTTTTTTATTTTATCAATTGGTGGAATTGTTTACAAAACCATACAAATTTTTTAATTTGATCATATCATTATCAAACTTTCAAGTATCTAAATTATTTTTTTAAAAAAAGGGGAGGAAATATGATATTCACTTGCAAGAAAGAATCAATCACCGCTTGGGTGGAGACGAGGACAAAAATTATTTTTTTCTTAGATTTATTTGTGGGCCGGATCTGGCAGTTCAAGCCCGGCCCTAATCGGACTTGCTAACTATTATGTTCACAAATGCATCTCACTTTGAAACGACGACGTTCAGCTTCCGTTATGACAAATGGGTAGAGACACGTGTCCGAAAAAAATTGGTTAAAATTTAGCTAGTAAGGACATAGTTCCCGTTAACCCTTCTCAAATTATGCACCCAGATTTCTATATTATGGTTTTCCCTATAACTTTAGCTTCTGTGTCCTGAAATTTCAAAATTAGGGTTTCTCAGGTGGCGTCAACTTCGCGGAATTGAGATCAATCGGAGGAGATAGATAGACATGGGAGGGGGCAACGGACAGAAGGCGAAGATGGCTCGTGAGAGGAACTTGGAAAAGCAGAAAGGCGCCAAGGGTATTTTTTTTTTCTCGTCTTCGTTGGAGATTTTACGGAAGCTATTTCATCCTAGTTTTTTTTTTCTTTTTCCTTTGTGTGCTTCAAAATTATTGATTGCGAAATTTTGAATTCTTGATGTCCTCGTCCTCAGGAAGTCAGCTAGAATCAAACAAAAAAGCCATGAATATCCAGGTAACGTCCCTGATTACTATGTATCTGGCGTTGATGCCGACTCTAATGTCTGGGCTTTAGTTTAGGAAATATATGCGTTTTTTTTCTGGCCTTACTTTCTGATTTTGAAGAATTTTTGTGTCGGGAATGTTCATGGTATCCATCATCAATCTCCATATTAAATCCCGATGAAGTTCTGAATATTTTTGAACTTGTTCCTTAAATTTTACCGAATTTCCTGAACTTCTAATGAACTTGTTTTTAATAGTGTGTTTTTAGGTTTTCCCCCAATCAAGCTCCCTGTCCATTTCTGGAAGTAGTAATTATATAACTTTTGTTGGAAAGTATATCTTGGTTGTCTTTTTGGTTTTCCCTTGTCCCGAGTCTCCTGTTTTAGTGCAGTTATGCTTGTGCCAGTTGTAGGAACTGATTACTATTTATTATTTATTGATTGCAATATTAACAGCGATAATGGTGAATTAAGTTTTATTCATATTTGTATTTTACTTTACCAGAGTATTTGCTCTCATAGGAAAGTATCAAACACAAGTTAGCATTACATCTCTTCACATTGCACTTCTATTTTGAATTCTTAACAATAGTCAAACAGTAAACTAATTTATTCCTTCAAAGCAGAGGCCTGCAAACTTGTTTTCCTTAGGAGTTGAAAGTCCTGAATTTTGCTCAAGAGTTGTGGGAATTTTAGATGAGTTTTTTCATTCTAGTAGATAGTATATTGTGGTATTGACTTGTGTTACTTTTTGTTTATGTAATCTTCTGCTACATTTTTGGAGCAATGTTGGTGATATATGGTTAATTGCTGGTTACTTTCTTGCATTAGTAGTATAGAAGTATCCCTCTACTTCATGCCATAAGATTACATGCCATTATAAGATTGGCCTGTTGGATGGGAAAATTTGAAATAAAGAAGGTACTATAAAGAGATACTTTTCCTGGTGATGACAGACTCTTTACTCATATTTGAACTACAAACTCAAATTAGATTATTGATTTTGAAATTCTTCATATATGAATGCAAAGCTAAAGCATTAGAGTTATGTTAGCTTTCATGACCTATAATACTTCAGTAATTATCTTCAACCTAAGGCATAAATTGATGAAATGGCTATGTGCTAATATGATAAATCCATTTGCGTCGAAACACGTTAAAGCTCATGTGAAGATGGCCTTATGCTTTATGTGTCATAATTATGGATTATCTACTAATGTTAACTTTTGATGCAGTGCAAGATTTGCATGCAGACTTTCATGTGCACAACGTCGGAGGTGAAATGCAGGGAACATGCAGAAGCTAAGCACCCTAAATCTGATGTTACTGCATGCTTCCCACATCTCAAAAATTGAGTGGAATTTGACAAAAAAATGCCTTTTTGAGGCAGTAAATGGATGTTTTCTCTATTAAACTAAAGTATAACATATCTATTTTATGCATGTGCGCCTGAAGGAAACAGGTGTTTGGTTCTGTTGCCTCTGTTACTTATATATGGAAGACTAGTAATTAATGAATGGCAAATTTGTGCATCTTCCTGTAGTATTAGCTTAATGCCTTATTCTTGACATTGGATCTAGGAATAGGATCCAAGTTCTCCTTTGGAATCCCTTCTTGATGGATTAGTTTAATACTTTTGTTGAAGTGCTAAGTGCCCAATTTTCTGACTTAGATTCCATGTGAACAGGAAACTCAGCTGTATACCTTACCAGATGAGATTAGAAAACTAATAACTATATTTAAACAACCAACTGTGCATCTTGTGTACTGTAGAATAGTTTCCAGTTCAAAGACACGGTGGCATATATGTCTTTGATCATTTCCTGTAACTGTTACTTGAGATCCTGCTCGTCTCCTGAGAGGGCCTTGGCTTTCCAGATAATGTGAATGGCACTACATACATGAGCACTATTTTATTCCTGCCAATTCGATTTTGTTATCGTTAACTTTATTAATTGGTTTTGAACCGAGAATGTTACTAATTTACAATCTTTGAACCTCTCCTTTTTTCTCCTGCGAAGGCCTTCTGTTGATGTCTAAAGTTGAAATTTATATATGCTCCTAGTAATTTAATATGTTAATGTTTAATGTTGTCATCTCATTGAGTTGATTTTATTATACGGAGACATTTTTATGAATGCTATTATACTGCATATGGACATTTAAATTGACGTTAATGTAAAACATTAATTGAATCCGACTCCAAACGTTACAGTTTCCTATTTAATTAGATTAATTAACTAAAATAAGCATATCATTCTACAGGTATTCTTTTGAAGAGGACAGAAATTATAGGTTGTAAGAAGTTTGTAATTAAGCAACATTTAATAAGACAATCTTTATATTTCGAACAGACCTTAAAGCACGTTCGCACCCACTATATCAGTTAAAGGTCAGAATCAGTTGATTTAGGTTATTAAAATTAAATTTGAATAGTCCAGCCAAGGTGCTCGACTCCTACATTCTCAACAAATCAGACAATAATGTGCCATTGAAGATTTCTGGTTAATTAAATTGAGCTTTTGAAGTTGATTTTGGAGCAAGTGGTCAATCCTACAACAAATACGCATAACATCAAAGGAAGGCCATGATTAAGCTGGCAAACTCATAAGAAATCCAAGTCATAACAATACAGCATTACATTCCCAAACGATTGGGATGAAGATCTCATAGTAAAAACTCATACACATCCTTTAACTGCCTCAAACTAACAAATGGCAGCCACAATTCTATATAAGAGTATATTATCATAAAATGATACATTGTTTCGGATTCAAGCGGCTTATGGTCCAATAGCAGATCCCTTGCGGACAAAATTATACAGCAAGTCTGCTACTGTGTCCGCATTCTGCTACTTTCTGCAGCCCTGACCTGAGAAAAATATGAATGTCCCTGCAAAGACATACAATAGCAAAAAAAATTTTAGCATACCCGAGATGAAAACTAATGAACTGTACAATAGAAGGAAGGGAGTTTTGTGTTGAGCTACTCAGAAACTATATAAAGTCACAGTTGAGAAAAAACAAAAAAAAGATGTCACGAGTACTTGCAATCACAAGAGCTGTTTGCTCAACTATCTAAGCCATCCAAAAGTAAAAGTGAAGCATATATATGCTCCTAGAAGTTCCTTTCATTTCCACCAGGCATCTTATTTGAACCGGATTGAACAACAGAGGGAAGGAGACTCAAATACGCTATGGATTTTGATCCTATTTTGATCTTTAACATTTTTCTTTTCTCCAAACGCCACTGTTCTGTGTTCTCTCTCTTCCTATCATACTGATAATTCAAGGTCTTGGGTGGGAAGGGCCGACATACCCGTGCACACAACCTAAGAAAGAATAGACAGAGCAGACATCAGAATTACCATTGCTTCTCTCGCAGTTAGCCTGTCCTGATGATCATATCGAAGGAGCTTATCAAGAAAATCAATGGCCTGCATAACAGAAGATAGCACTTGTGAACACAACCAATAGAAAGCAACTCATGTATAATCAAAAGATTAAATGATCATATGATAGGAAACCTCAGGAGAAACCAGATGCTGATTATCTGCATTGATAAATTTGGACCAGGGCTTCCTACTGTGCCTGCAGCAGCATAAAGGTTTACAAACACTATGCTTGAAAAATAAATCAATCCCAAAAACATAGTGAAATTTATATCTAACCCTCGCCCATTGCTGGAAAACAAAACTTTCTAATTTCTATACTTATACAAAGTCTGGAACTAATGAAATATTGATTCACAAATGGACATTTTCAGTTCAAATGCAACCAGTACACCTGCGACAAGTTCAATAAACGTGATATAACTTGCAAGCACACTCTATAGCATCTAGAATATATGAGAGATCAGACTGTGATACTCTCGTGTAAATTCATCAGTTGGTGCTATGTTATATGAAATGGAAATGGAAACCAGGAAATGATATATGAACAAAGTATAGGAAAAAAAATTTTGGGCGAAAAGCGAAAGTAGTAGAATCATACTCATATTTTTCAAATTTCAAAATTATAAGGATACACTTATAATTTTTTTATATATTAAAAAAATTACATTGCATACTAGAAAAGAAAAGGGGGGTTTTGTCATTTTGAAAGCTTCAAGGAGATCCATTTATATAAAGTTGGGACTTAATGCAATGTAACTGACACATGATGAACTGATTGTCACCTAAAAATGCTTTGTATCTTAAGATAAAGAATTTCCAGATTCTGAAAAACGAGTTCCCAATTTTCTTAAATTACTGAAGTGTTTCCAGAACTTGGAAATTGTTCAAATTAAAGGTTTCTGTGCAACATAGAATGGTGCTATTCTTTCTCCTTTGTCTTTGTTAAACACTCGCTCCCTATCTCAACGCAGGTAAATGAAACTCTGGGCTCTAATTAGCAATTAAAATTGAAACTGACATCATTATGTTTTATTTTTTTTACGGATTTGTTTGGAAATGGAAGCAAGTTGTTCAATTAGTTCAAAACCTAATCTAAAGAAACAACAGCACTCTTAAGAAAATGAGTAACCATGCTAGGCTATTAAAAGCTATCAATGATCAACCATGCTAGATCTTGCCATTCACAACAATTTATAATGCAATAAATTCATTTTACTAACAAATGGTAAATTAATATCACAATAGAGAAGTAAAGCACACTGAACAAACCTTCCAACTAGTGTATCAAGTTGAGGATCAAGCTCCAAGTGATATTTATTCAGATATGCATTCAACTCATCAGTTCCAAGTACCTAAAATCATCAGAAACTGGGTCATCACAGACAAATTTGTTCTCCATAATGTTTATGCTTCTGCACCAAACACAAGAATCAGTATTACCTTTGCAATTTTGACTAGCTGGTCATGGTTGTCATGGCCATAAAAGAATGGTTCTTTCCTAAATATCTGCCATTAGATACAATCAAAATCAGCTAATTCAAATATGACGCACACTATAATATATTTAAAAAAAAAATGGCCTGAAAGAAATCTCTGCATAGACACATACCATTCCAGCAAACATGCAACCAAGGCTCCACATGTCCAAAGAATAATCATAATCTTGCAAATCAACTAGAAGTTCAGGACCCTTAAAGTATCTGAGAAAGAGAAAAATTTATAACACTGCATGGATCAAATCATAGTATATTAACATTAAGAACAATACTTAAATTGACATTACATCTCAATTAGCAACCTTCAAAATCCCTGTTGTAATGGAATATTTCAGATTTAAACAATAAAATCCTAAGGACTAAGGTTTGTAATATATAGATGACTGGAATCGAGCCTAAAGACAAAAATAGAAAACTTTGATAGATGATACAAGCAACACCCTGGAAGTACAAATGGAACACATCATCTGGAATGTTCTCAAATTCTGTATTTTTTTTGTTCACCTTAATGCACCATAGATATCAACCTGAGGCTGCACAACTTTTGGGCATTTCAGGTATGAAAAGAGCAAAAATAATACATACAAGCCCATAAAGACTGAACCAAAGTTAATTATGGTCCAAAACAATTTAGTTTACAACATTGGAAGAAAACAAAAATATCAGCCCACCTTTAGCAGATATATTGAGGTTCTTCCCTCAAGCCAGGAGAGGGAAGTTAATAATTGAAGTGAATCAAAGAAAAGAAAAAAAAATCATTTTACTTCAAATTATTACCTGGATGCCACTCGAACATTATACTCCTTTCCAGGGTGGTAAAATTCAGCAAGACCCCAGTCTATCAAGCGAAGCTTTCGCAGCTCATGATCAATCATTACATTGTGAGGCTTGACATCTCTATGCATTATTCCTTGTGAATGGCAGTAATCGAGGGCCTGCAATTCAAAGATGAATCGGCTTGTTTAGCTTTCCATGTCATAGTGTTAAGTTGGAAATTTTCTAGAAAAAATTCTGATTTTCTACTTAGAAAATTAGTTCACAACTAATTCCAATTTAGAATTTTCTTATAAATTTTTCTGGAAACACATATTATTCTCCCAACTGAACGGCACTAAAGTGTGCCAAAAACTCCCATGCCTCGTCAATTACCTTTGTAACACATAACTATAGCTTTCTTTTCAGTTAAATAGAAATCCATGGGAGTTTGATGAGGCCAGACCAATGCAGCTACACAAATACATTCATTCTAAGGCATTTTTGCATCCAATATATTCCAGGCCAGACCAATCCAAACACTTATATACATTCAGTCCAACGAGTTATTGCCTCCAAGATATCCCCAATAAAAAAAACACAATACAAGTAAGAACACCCATCAAAATGAGGAAGTAGTATCGGATGCCTGTATTTTGTGTTTGATGTACGGGTTTGCGCATGTGTGTGCATACTGTGTGAGAAAAAAGAGATCTTTTGCTCAATTACCTTAAGAAGCTCATATATGTAGTAGCGTATGTCATAATCAGTGAGCGTGGGATACAAAACTTTGAAGTCTGTACTGTTCACGTACTCAAAAATCAGGCTAGGAGTTTTTGAGTGCTGATCTCTGACAATATCAAGAAGTTTCACTATATTTGGGCCACCACAGAGATTCTGAAGTATTTTTATTTCCCTCTTGATCTGCAAAAAGATAACAGAATAATCATTTATGCCGCAAAAGATTTCAAGCATCTGAACCAAAATTGTTAAAGTAGTAGATGACCAAAATAAAATACGCTTCAGGCAGAGGCACTAAAAATCACCTTCTTTTTCTTAACAGGTTTAAGGATCTTGATGATGCACCTCTCATTGCTATTCACATTAATGCCTTCAAAAACCTCGCTATACTTTCCTCTGCCAACTTTACGAACAACCTCATAGTCATCTTGATCACTACAAGAGGCTCAAAAAGTAAGATAACAAAAAATAGCAAGACATACAAGAAGGAATGGGACTTGCATGTATTGCAGAACAAAGGTAATGAAAGTACCCATAATTCTATTATTAAGAAAATGGAGCACACACAATACTAAGCTTGACCCAACAATCATAAGAAGTTAAAGGGGCAATTAATTAAACAAGGAAAAGTTCTTACACATAATGCAGAAGAAGGGTAACAACAATGCAACAGTATCCATATTTTATGATTAAGCAAAATGCAGGAAGGAAGTTAGGACACTGAAAGTATAGCTAGAGAAACAATTGTGAACATAACCTTTAGCACAAGAATGGTGGGAAAGGATCCATAAATTTAAATCCACCAATTCAATGTTAAACATTTGTCATAATCTTACATCTTGAACATGATCTCCACTGAACTTAACATTAGTGACCAACAGAAACGAATATAAGTTTTCATTGCTAAAATATAAGTTCTTTCTCCCTAAACTTCACCGAGCCAAGTCAGTAAAAATTCACAAGAAAGCAAGAACACCAATGATTCTAGCACTATCTCTTTCTTTTGCTATTTTATAGAGGAAAGCCATTTGACATTGACATCAGTCCACAAAATTCTCTTTGACTACATACATGAACATTTGAGAACAAGGTATTGCTCATTAAGAGATAAAATCTAAGGATTTCTTCTGTTAAATGATTTTTCACATCCAGAAGCTAAGTTAAAACCCAAAAATTCTATCTGCTAAATAAGTTGAGAGTTTTCAGATTCATAAGACAGCAAACATCACAAGAAGCATTTTCCACTAGGGAAAATTAAACATTGGTAATTGGTCTCAAACATGGAAGAAGCATCTGAGCCAAAGAAATGGATATTATCCAAACTTTGCAGGTAAAGTTTCCATAGTTGCAAAGAACCAAACTCAAGGCTGCTCTCTATAATCACACCAGCGGAAACCCACGAACTTCACGCACTCCCGACAGTTTCCCCCGAGTGAAACAGAATAAAATCCAATTCCAGAAATTGATCCAGCAAATAAGACAAGTTTCAACATAAATAACAAAGTAAGTAGCTGAACCACCTGCAACGTAATTCTAAGAACCAGAAAGAGGTAAAAGCGAAGCAACCAAAATAACAATAAATTTCTCTAATTCCAAACTGCACATCAATTAATTCCCAGTCATAAGGAAAACAAAGATAAAGAAACAAAGAATGAAGTTAGGGTTTAAACAAGAAAGATGAATAAATTACCCCCATTGAACAGTGAGAGACTCGTAATCCCAGTATTCCTTGGGTCGCAGAACGTTAACATCAGTGTAGACTCGTGCTTTCGACATGGATCGGCGATTGGAATCGGAATCAGAATCGGAGATCTCAATGATAAGATCGGGCCCAGCTATGTTATTGTAAGTATCAGTTCCGTTGTCGTCGAGGAAGATGGTGGGGGCGTGGTTGGGTATTTGATTAGGAGGAAGAGGAGGAGGAGGAGTAGAGGTGGTGGGGTGGCGCAGGTTAGGGTCGTGCGCAACTGGCGCACGAACGGTAATAAGAGCGCACACTAGCAGCAAGCGATGAAGGAGTGCTGCTGAATTTTGTGCATCTTGTTTCATGTGCCCATACAAAACAAGAGGCCATGGTAATTACTCCTTTCTTTTAAACAAACAATAAATGGATACTCCTTCCAATGGCAAACAATGTCTTTCTACCAAAAACGCTAAAATGATTATCCCACAAAAAAACACAAGATAAATTTTATTATTATTTTTTTATTTTATCCTTATATTTATTTCATATAATAACACAAAAAAAAAAAAAACATACTAATAAAAGCATTAAAATCTTTTCATTTCACCTATTACAAAATATGTCGGATAATTGGGTCCAATTATTGCTAGAGAACTCTCGACCCGAATTGCCTTTGAAATAATCAAAGGTAAAATATCAGATAATTTGAAAGTATACTTTGACATCGGGAAATAGTAGAATCACTCGAGTGTGAGTTAGATGCCAAACTTGTGGAGGAAATCCCCTTTATACAAGTGTTTGAATCATAATTCTAATCCAATTAAGATTCTTACTCCATAATCCCTTAAGAAATTATATGAGTGAAAGATGTTGTTCCAATGGTAGACTTCAATTAGGATTGACAATCACGTTTGTGACAAGGTAGAAAGTAAATTCATAATAGGAATAAGGAACCTCGATCTAAGCAATATCCATCCAATATATGTAGAGACTCGATTGTATTGCTTAGATCCGACCGCACCCTTTACTCAGGTTTATCTTATGATCTAGTACTTGAATAAATACGAGGATGCCATCAATTTTTAATTAAAAATGCTAAATACTTTTTTTATTTAATTTATTGGCTTTATATGCATATGAATTTTTGGCGCATGATCTTTTATATATATATATATATATATATATATATATTTATATATATGCAGTACTTCGTATATTTTAATATGTTGAATATATCAGGTTTGATTTACTGCTAATAAAACCAAATAAATCTAACATTTCACCTACAAATATTGAAACAAACATAACACGTACCATATTAGTGACAAAAACGCCATACGGGTGAGAGAAAATACATAAAATAAACATAATCAAAAGATCTAATACATTTGTTGGACCCCCCTAACTTTGAAATTGTCCATTTAGTCTCATAAATTGTTAAAATCAACCCATAAAACTCCCTAAATCAGACATAGCAATGAATCTGATTATCACTCAATATCAAGCGTGTAAAAGTTGTATCAATGCCAAAGATTGATATATCTATATAGATATATATATATAATAATAATTAAAAAGAAAATCCATTCTCCCTTCTTTACCATCCCACCCGTCACCTTCTTCGAAGTCAAACCATACATCGCTCAAAGATCAAAACCTTAATAGCTAATTAACTGAACTGAAAAATCAATTTCATTACTTAAGAATATAGAGTTAAAATTGCAGTTAAATTAAAGCAGCAAATGAGTTTTTTTATACCAAAAATTGCATAATAAAACTTAAAAAAAAAGAAAGAAAGAACAATAAAAGCATCAAATTGGTAATTAAGGATGGCGGATTCCCGAATTTGAGCAATTAAGCTAACTATCAAGAATCCCAACTAGTGATTTGTATAGTTCACAAAAAATCACACCTCTCAGGCAACAGAGAAAAGATATACGATGACGATGGAGGATAGAAGAAACAATGGTGATGCAAGGGTGGGCACAACGATCGCCAATGCAAGGAGGAAGAATTGCACTGAGGAGATCGCTTATCGCCTGAGGAGGGGATTTGAAGTAGGGATTTGAAATGCTTCTGCAAATCACAAAAAATCGTACCTCTCAAGTGGAGAAGAAAAGAAAACAGTGATGATGGAGGATAGTTTAAACAGCGACGGTGCAACGCTGAGCATATGGTCACTGACCAGTGGCAGAGCCAAGATTTTGGGTGAGTGGGAGCAAAAATTTTAAATTACATATAAATTGTACTATAACACAAAAATTATAAATAAAATATCATTTGTATGATTTTTTTTTTATATATATAGAAGAAGTGAGGTCAATTCATAAAATAGTTGTGTCAATATCATAAATTTGTAAAATAAATATTTTTTTTATATAGAATTTTCTTTTTTAAAAAATTCCAGTGGATCCCACTCCGAAACACATGGCTCCCCCATCATCACAGATGTTATGAGGAAGAGATATGGTGAAGAGACCGCTTATGGTCGGAGGAGAGAAGTTGAGGTACGTAATTGTTCCACTTTCAACGAATTTAGGAATTAATACGTAATTGTTCCACTTTCAACGAATTTAGGAATTAAAATAACTTATTTAGGGCCAGTTTGGTAGGGCTCTCAGTGAAAGGGTTGTCAGGGAAAGAGCTGTTAGGGAAAGTGCTGTTTGGGAAAGCTGATAAGTGTTTAGTAATATTTTTATAGAAATAGCTTTATTCTTAAAAGCAGTTTGTGTGGTGTTTGGTAAAACTGTTTATAAAAGTGCTGTTAATATATAAAATGATATAAAAGGGTATAAATGATATAAATTAATTTTTACTTAATTAAATTAATTAAATAATATTAGAAATTAATAATTTGTGTCACACACATTAAATAAAAAAATTATTTTATTTATTTATTTGTATATTATTAGCTATTAATAATTTTTTTATTAATCTCCATATCACATACATATTACAAAAAAAAAAAAAAACGACATATTTATTTTAATTGAAAGATACTAATATAAAGTAATAATTTTTATACTAATCATCCATACATATATAATAAGTTAATCAAAAAATTGATCAACACACGATTGTTGCTAATTTGTCTGTCCCATCAAAGAAAAAGCAATCTCATCACGAATAGAATCCATTTCTATAACTCTACTATTAGTAGGATTCTCCTCAGATAAAACATCACTGCTAACATCTTCAAAAATGTCTTGTGGCACAAAATCAGGACTCTCATCAAATCTTGTAAAAACCGGATCATTTAACGAATGTCTTCGAATAAAATTATGCAATGCCATTGATGCAACAACAATATCCCTTTGGATTACAAATGGATATGTAGGCATATCTCTTAATATCTTCCATCTTTGCTTCCATACGCCAAAAGTTCTCTCGATACAACATCTAAGTGATGAATGTGCTTTATTAAAAGTTTCTTGATACCCTCTTGGTGGTTGACCACGTCTAAAATCTAGAAGATGATATCTTACCCCTTTATAAGGTTTAAGAAATCCATTCATTTGTGGATATCCAGCATCAACCAAGTAATATTTTCCTATAATTTAATAAAAAAATTAAAAATTTAATGTCAATATTTAGAACAATACAAATAACAATAAATAATAATATATACTGTAAGTAAATAATCACCTGGTGGTGGTTTTGGAAAATTTAGATTTGGATCATTAATAGCTCGATAGAAAATGCATGTATCATGTGCTGTGCCCTCCTAACCTGCTAACACAAAAGTGAATTGCATATCGAAACTACATGCAGCCATGATATTTTGTGTTGGTATTCCTTTTCTACCAATAAAAGGCACTTGCTCAGCTAAACTCACATGTGCATGTACGTGAGTACCATCAATTGCTCCAATGCAGTTCTGAAATAAATATAAATATATTACTAATAAAATAAATAAAAGAATATGACTTATAACAA